>NJDC01006434.1:83397-97050 GCA_002245475.1 Calephelis virginiensis | reverse complement strand
TGTCGTTCAATACCAACCCGCTTTGCCAAAAATGAAAACAAAAAATTTTAAAAAGGTTTCTTGTCCCTCTTATTAGAACTTAGAAAAATCGTAATAATTGCTTGTTGATAGAATAATGTCTCTTGGTCGCATGCATAAACGGGATGAAAGATAGATAAATACACGGGAGTGAATGAATAAGTCGATTTGACACATATGAATGCGACTACAAATCGCATATTGTAATCGCATCGGTCCTCCCGCTAATCCCGTCATGTTGAATATTCGTATCATGTTGGTTTCAATGCGCCAACATGAGAAAAAAAATATAACATTCTCAATCGCATTCTGATTAACGATATTTTTTGTTTGAAAGTCGAAAAAGTAACGCATAAGTAACATTTTGTGTCGTGTAACATAGAAATAACATTGGACGGTCAAAAATAACGTAAAATGTTACAAAAGTAACGTTCTGGCAACGCTGCATCAAATAGATTATATTTCCTGACTCAGCATACTTCAATCAGTTAAAAACTGTTTAATTCATATCATACCCTGTGCCTACGCTAGCGCCACTCTGGATGATTTTTGAACTGTTATTTAGTGCTGAAAGTTGGACACTTTTTCAAGCTTTCTCCCGTATGAGACGGTTCTCCTTACCTCTACCCTCCATAGTCACAACAAGACCTTTGGTGACAGAGTGCGATGCAGCAACTTGGCCGGGTAGCATCTTACAATTAAACCCGCCAAAATGTTTCAGTACAGTCGTGTTCGTGTCATAGAAGATTTGCACTTCTGGCCTAGTACGTCATCCACACGACATGATTCAATTCACTCTCACGACTCACTATCAAGAGCTTGTTTGGACGAAGCTCTTTATCGCGCGTTGTGAAAGGGGGCTAGACGGAAAAAATTCTCACGAAAAGTTGTCACGACGCTTTTTGTTATAGCAAGCTATTGTAAGCTGTGCGGCGTGCGCATGTTTCTCTGTCTGTAAGAAATAGAGATATAGATATAGCTATATATAGATATAGATAGATAGATAGAGATAGATAGATAGAGAGAGAGAGAACTTCGTTCCATCCGGTTGTCCCTTGACACCTCTCAACTTTTTGGTTGTGTTATTAACAAGTTCTGCTCTCCACTTGAATGAAAAACTTATGCGCTTGATAAGACTTCTTTCTATCTTCTTTGGCATGTTCGTACTTCGTTATCATTTGTCATAAGTGAAGCCATCATCATTTTACCGGATTTAACAAAAATTAGGTATAAAGTATTTAAAAGTAGTCATAAGTCGTCAAAAAAAGTCATGTGGTCTCGTTACTCAAACTCTATTAGTGAGATTTGGCGGCAGCGAGGAGATACATTCATGATACAACACTTTTTTCATAAATATTTCACTTTTGCACTTAAACTAAATGCCTCTTAAATTAACTAATTTTACTTTATACACGACTAGCTGCTACCTGCGGCTTCGCCCGCGTTTTCACAGAAACCCGGTGTGCGATCGGGATTAAAAATAGCCTGTATGTTAATCCAGGTCACAATCTATCTGTCTTCCAAATTTCAGACAAATCCGTTCAGCCATTCGAGCGTGAAAGAGTAACAAACATCCATACATCCATACTTACAAACTTTCGCATTTATAATATTATAATAAAATAATAATAGGATATTCAACTAATGGAACAACCTGCGACCGTCTTCTACCATCATGGCGCTAAAACTCTTGTATTTACTATGTTGTATTTTACGTATTGGTGTTCATTCATTCAATCATTCATTCTTTTCGAAAGGCTTGGTGCTCCTCTACTACATTAAAAATAGAGATTGTGCATAATCAGTCTTTGCTTGAGATGTTATTTCTATTACGTATGTAACAATACCACCCAACTCGCCAAATCAAAGCAAGTCAAACACAAGGAAATCGGAGCACGCGACGTGTACTGTATATAAACCGCTAGCGCTGATTGCACTGGTGTGCTATTTCTGATTTAGCACCTAGTGAAATTGAAATCAAATTAATGGTATATCTTAATATATATAAATTACGTGTCACGTTGTTTGTCCGCGATGGACTCCTAAGCTGCTTAATCGATTTCAATAAAATTTACACACCGTGTGCAGTTTGAACTAACTTGAACGATAGGAAAGCTTACATCTCAATTTATCGCGGGCAAAGCTAGTAACAGCTAGTAGTATAGGTTAACTAGCTTAAGCGACGGACGTTATCCTGTATCAACTATGGGTATTAAATTTGAATGCGACAAATAACATTCACGTCAAGCAACTGACAGTTATGTATTAATAGCGGCCCGATACAAGCTTCGCTACGTATATGCACGCATGAATGACACAACACAACAAAACAAAAAAAGAAAAAAAAACAACTGGAAAAAGTTTGAATATGACAGATTGAGATTCACTTCACCTAGATAGAAATTAAAATTACTTTAATACCGAAATTCAGAGAAACCAAAACTACTACAGTTTATTTTTGAATGAAATGAAATTTATTTATTTGTGGAATATGTGTGTTTAAAAGTTGTTACAAAATACTTATTTATATTACATTGTGACCTGCAAATATGTATGTTGAGTCATACTCTCAACATTTTACCTACTAACGGCAACGGCGTGAACAAAGGGGGTGGGGCGGCCGACGCGCGATCGTCAGTCGCAGATTGAGTGAGCCTACAAACTACGTTGCGTTTGCGCGGCTAACCTTTTTTTACCTACTTTTTTTACTATTTATATCTGTAGACGCGACTTAATTATACGTTTTGTTCCCATACTCTGCAGTTGGTTATTTCTATATTATACAGTCCACTACCTCGACCACTGAACTTACAATGTAACCAACTTTATTTTATAGTTTTTTTATTATTGTTTATATATTTTTACACAAATTAATTAAAATATTTTTTCGACTATGATAATGAGATGTATTGATCAAGTTTTAATAATTCATAAGATACTGAACAGACACACGGCACTACTTAAGGTAACAACTCTAACTGACATAATAAATAATTAATAAATATATATATATATATTCCTGGACAAATTACACAAATTGAATCTGACTCCAAAGCTAAATGTCCTAGTTGCATTGCTATCCTGTGGCCATTGTATGTTGCAAGTCCACCGACTACTCTTGACCGCCTCGTTGGTCGAGTGACTAGCGCAGGTACACGCCTAACTATATAGACTAACCACGAGGCTCGGCTTCGATTCCCAAAGGGGGCAGGCATTTGTGTGATGATTGATGAACATTTAGATGTCTGCATTTCCGGGTCTGGGTATTTAATAAAATGTATTCTGGTATTTATTTAAGTAATTCTAGTTAAGTTAGTACTACTATTTAAATTATGCGCCTCGGCTTTACAATTTTTACTCTTTTTACACTTTATACTTTTATTTTTAAATTGGCTGACCTAATCTAAATTTAAGAGAAATTATTAATTATGTGTAATAACAACTCTGTATAGATATCCTTAAAATATATTCGGATTTCCGAAGCTTGACGAATTTAGCCGAAAAACATAATTTAAATAGTACTACTGTATAAGAATCGTTGACGAACCCACATAACACAAGTTATAATTTGCTTACTTTGGAGTTAGATTCCATTTGTTTGACTTGTCCAGGGATATTTTTTATATATTATTTATTATTATTGCTCTTCCTCCGGACCAAAACACGACAGTGTCAAACACTGTAATTACGGTGGCAGAAATAAGTAAGGTGACAGGACCTACCGGGGCGTGGAGCGAGTACAATATTGTACAACCAGTTAGTACAACCACTTACTGTTAACCAAGTAAGCAGTAACTGCACAACCGGTTATTTTATTAATAATGACCTATGAAACCTTTGCACGCTTCTTATGAGTTTCCAGGCAAACCAACAGATGGTCTATCGATACTACAAAATTTTTGAATTCACTTTTTGTTTGTTATATATTAAACTACTTCGCACGATTATGAAATATTAATATAATCCTTCCTCATCAATCACTTTATCTTTTTAAAAAAACCGCATCAAAATCCGTTGCGTAGTTTAAAGCTTTTGTGGTCATATAAGTTGTGTATCCTCCTCCTCCTTGTGTCGCATTCCTCAATCCTGAGGGTCGTGACCTTCCGTAGGTAGAATTTTATCACGGATGATCTTCCGCCATCTCGGCCTGTCTTCAGCATCGTGTATCGCGTCATGGAGGCTGTTTTCAAGCGTTGCTCGGATTTGGTCTGACCAGCGTATTGGACCACGGCCACGAGGCCTCTTTCCTTCGATTTTGCCCGTTACCAAGAGCTTCTCGAGGTTGTCCCCACTCTTTCTGGCTATATGTCCGAAGTACTCAAGGACTCGACGTAGACATATGGTTGAGAGAGAGTTCAAAGTTAATATTTTTAAAGAAAAAATATTATTTTCTTCTTTTTAGTGCGTTTAAATAAAACTTGTTCTAAAAAAGTTTTTTTTTATTTTAATTTATTTACTGTGTAGTGATGTATACATGACAGACAAGAGTTTAATTTCAATTAGTTAACGATATTTCAACAAGGAATTTAAAAAACGTAACTGGAACCTTGAAAGATAATAACTTAAAAGTCGTAAAAAATTAGTAAATCCTATTAATATTATAAATGCGAAAGTTTGTAAGTATGTATGTATGGATGTTTGTTACTCTTTCACGCTCGAATGGCTGAACGGATTTGTCTGAAATATGGAAGACAGATAGATTGTGACCTGGATTAACATATAGGCTATTTTAAATCCTGATCGCACACCGGGTTTCTGTGAAAACGCGGGCGAAGCCGCAGGTAGCAGCTAGTATATTTATATATTGCGTTTTACACGTCCCTATATTTAAAGTGTATATAACTTTATAATCGAGAAGAAATCAATCGTCAGTAGCAAAAAGCTTTTGAAATATTTACTAATTCTTATAAATCTAAAATCAATCACAACAAAGCTATCTTTTATCGTTACTATTTTCTCCTTATTCAGGAACAAGTGTAACCTTTTCAAAATCAAAATCTTAAATTTTCGAAAATATGATTGTTGGTTTAGACACAAGTAAACTAAAAAAAGTTTGTTTTATTATTCAGAATGTAAAAGCGGTATCCAAATAATCAAGCAGTTTCGTTGATGTCCTAAAAATAACTTTGAGTAAGTAATTAATCTCGGATATATATTTAGTCTAAAATTTGCCCACCTGTGCAAAATAAAGAACGATTTAATTTTAGAACCCATGTTTATAATATGCGCTTGAATTTTTTTAACAAAGGATTTGAATATTTTTGCTTTTTTTAGTGCATTCTAATAAAGATAGTTTTAAGAAAAACATAAAAAGGCTAAAAATACAAAAACATGCACAACTCATAACGTTGTGTGGTAGTTGCCACTTTGTATTACAAAAAAAAACATACACAACGCTTGGAGCGGAAATATCTAAGACAAGCGGTTCTTAAACTTTTATAATCGATCATCTAAAAAATGTTTTAAAATTTAGATATTTAGATTTAAATGTTTTTTAGTTTATTTTAAAAAGAGGGGATTACTACTGCGAGTACCATTTTATTTCTTTTTGTACGTTTCTTTCCATATAAATTTGATCAAGATTTTAGAAGTGGTTTGTCAGTGATATTTTATGCTACATATTTTTACGTGTATCTAAAATTTGTGAAATAGTGTTTATGAAAGATGAATTTGTTTTTTGAAAATTTCATTGTGCTTTTTATTAAATTTAACTTCTACAGTTTACTTTTATTGTAGATTCCTAATTACCTACTCAACAGCAATAAGTTACAAAAATAAATAATTTGTGTCTAAATAAAATATTATAAGTTTCAACAAAATCACTGGAACCAACTTAAGGAACCGCCGTTATAGAGAATATAGAGAGCTATTCCACGGATATATTAGCCTGAATACTACAAAACTTTTTTGGTTCCTGAGGCTTCACTGTAATAAAATTATTTGATTCTCCGCTAGAAAACATTGAATGATCGGAATAATAATTGACATGTCTATACTCCTCGATATCATACATGATTCGCGTACCAAATCGCTACAAGCGTAATTGAATAACAAAGATCCGAAATACCTAAATATCTTTACGAAGCTTCTATAACAGAGGTTCCCAAACTTATTTCATGTAACGCCCACTTTGAAAATCAGTTGTTTTGTAGCGCCCCCCCCTCGTTTTTTTCTTGTCAATAACCTCAATAACATATTTGTTGCGCCTAGTTTAAAAAAACATTTTTTTCAAGATTTATACCGCCCCCCTCTAGGCTTCCAGCGCCCACAAGGGGGCGTTATCGCCCACTTTGGGAAAGGCTGTTCTACAACAACATTAATGGATTTTTTGCACGGGCATAAGCTAAATATGACTAAATTGTACCAAATTACACCGTTTCCGTAAAAACGGTTTGGAATGAGTCACAGTATCAGAGTCTGAGGTAAAGTGTTTTCATCCTTAGCTAAGACCATCGAGTCAGATTTGGCGTCTTCGTAAAATTACACTTAATTTTCATGCTTCGCTCGTGTTTAACTAAACAAAATTGTACAAAATGCCACCAAAATTGACGAATTTTATCTTATATTAATTACTAGCGGCCTGTTCCGGCTTCGCACGGGTATAAAACGTACATATAAACCTTCCTCTTTAAACAATTTATCTATTAAAAAACGGATTGCACTCCGGGAGTGCCGGCAGAAGTGAAAACTTGAATATTAACGTTGTGCATTTTTGATATTTTGTAATGGTTAGAGAAAAATTTTGCGCGAATTACTTTAATTTTATCAGTATGAAAGTACTATCATTTATGCACAAATATTATTTTCATATCAATAACCTGCATTTGGCGTAAAAAAACTCGCTAAAGTAAGACTAGGTACATGACGGCTAGGAGCGTCGTCATATTATCTGTACAACGAACATTGCTCGTCTACACATAAAGCTTATTTTTTTAGATGGAACAAATAGAGCAATGTCTGTTGTTATTAAACGTATCTGCTATCATTTTGTCTTGTGAGAATGTAATGGTAGGTATATTACGGCGTATTATCCATTGCGAATCATATACTCTTCGGAAATATCTGAGCAATACAAAAACAGCAATGAATCTATGTTTTATTTTAGATCTCGCGCCGTCTCATTCGTGCATACCCAGTGCGCCGTCTTACGTTCTGACGCGAGTTTAGAAGTTTTTACCCATTCCAAAAAAAATGCGCAACACCGCTAAAGAAGTTTTCATTTTAAAAAAACCGCATCGAAATTCGTTGCGTAGTTTGAAAGTTTAAGCAAAGGTACATAGGGACAGAGAACGGGACTTTGTTTTATACTATGTAATGATATTACAATATACCTCAAAACTCAATACCAAAAACCTCGTCACTCTTTTCTCGTTTCTGCCAAAACTCCAATAATGGGTATTCTAATAATAAACTGTTACATTATTAATTGTAACAGAAATGACTGAATTTCGACGGAAAACGAGTATTACGAGTGGGTACATGAACAAGATCCTTTATCTTGGGATCTCCTTCACAGTTCACGGATTTATTTTTAGATGTCATTAGTTTTGTCTCAAGAGGCCAAGCGCTCTAAATATGGCATCAAAGACATGGCGGCTGTGAAATATAATAATACGAAATGTTCTTTTCTTCTTTTCACATTAAGATAACATCGAACGATAGAAAACTAACTGTACTTGCTTAGAAAACCTTAACTAAAGTATCAAACTATCGAAAATGTAAATTTAAATAAATATCTGTTTTGCAATAAGTAGGAAACTAAAACACAGAAGAATATTTGAAAAATGGCCACTTATGAATGTAAAATACTGGATAAATGTCACTTTTAAAATGCTTAAAATTACGAAATAATCCTAGAATTAAAAGATCCCTCGACAAAAACTACACGTAATATAGATTAGAACCACCATATCAACCACAGAAGCTTTCAAACAAAAGAAACCGTACCGAAATAGGTTTATACGTTCAAAAGTTATGATGTCACAGACATAGAGACACGTCAAATTTATAGAACTCCTCGTTTTCCGAGAGAAATTAAACAAATTGTAAGATAAGTCAACAAGCCGGTGGTTTTTCTGATTAAAGGATACAAACGTCGGCTGTAAACACAGGTGTTAAGGCCCTATACTTAGTCAGCCAGAAGAGCCAATCAGCGCACTCCCCCGTTCCATGATTACTATGAAATATTGCGCTCTAAAGTAAATGTCTTAAGCGCCAAATCACTATTTTTGACATTATAAAAGTAATTTGAAAAAGAATATAAAAACTGAAACATTTGTCTTTTAGGTATAATGCTTATCTATGTTTATATTAAATCTGGTGTCGATATTTTCATAATTGAAGTAAACAGACGGGTTTTGCTTTCAAAAAAGGGTTAACTTTTTGATTTTTTTCTATCGAGCAAAGTGAAATGAATCGTATTTTGGAAATACTAGTCTTATAAAGCATATTAATGTAAATCTTGTGTATTTTTGTCGCCAAAATCCATAATTGCTTTGTATGAAAAAAACATTATATTGCTGACGTATTTTAGCATACATGGCCCCTTAAGAGTGCGTTGCTACTTTATTGTTGGGATCCTAATACAAGTGTGCAAGTAATTGGGTTAGCCAACCTTCCATCACGGAACACTTCAATGACGAGCAATGTCACTATGACGACAGAAATATGTTATGTATTGAATTTTACCAGAAACCTAATTTTATTATATCCATGTGAAAGCTTAAAGTTAACATTGTAGAACTGGAGCATACCGGTAGTAGAGTATATTCGCTACATATTTAATTTTCTTATCTCCTTGCCACCACAAAGCTCAGCGTTGCTGCTAAAATGTAAATAAGTAGCCAATTTAATTGCGTTTAGAGGAAACTGCTTACAAAGCAAATGTTAAAGTACACAACTTTCGTCCATTACATTGATCCTATACTGCAGAGCAAAGAACCTTTACTAATTAAAGCAAAATCAAATGAAGACCTTCACTTAGTCCCCAGTGTTGGTCCGGGTACCTTTGCAGAATAAATCATCTAACTTCCTGCCAGGCAGCTCGTAAAAGGTGAGCATAGGCTTACTGTCATTAGCACCATGATATCTGACTCGGTGGTAGAGTTCGCCCGGATTGCCGCCTTATCTATTCCTGCCGCCATAGCGTCTTACTTTCTTTAGCTCAAAGCCTAATATTACGGCCTTAAGTTGACAACTCACCAATACCACCTTTGGTATCTCTAGGTGGCGTAAATTTCTTATCATCAAGAAACCTAACTGCTTGTTTGCCTTTCAATGTCAAAAAGAAAAAACACTGTCTGGCTTCCCAGCTTTCTTTTACATCATATATTACCAATAATTTACATCACTCTGTACATATTAGTTACTAGCTGCAACCTGCGGCTTCGCCCGCGTTTTCACAGAAACCCGGTGTGCGATCGGGATTTAAAATAGCCTATATGTTAATACAGGTCACAATCTATCTGTCTTCCAAATTTCAGACAAATCCGTTCAGCCATTCGAGCGTGAAAGAGTAACAAACATCCATACATATAAACTTTCGCATTTATAATATTAATAGGATACCTTTGGTCTGGACTACGTGGGGTGGGGTTTTATTCCCAGTTCAGACAATTCATAGCATTTATAATTAAAAACAACGTTATAGGATATTAGATTCCTTGGTTGGTTATAGATTCGTCACCTGGCACATTGTGGGACTAAAGTGCTTTTAAATGATGATTTCGCTACATTTCAAGGCTTCTTAATAATAAACATGGACTAAAGTAATCCAATTCTTAAATTTATGTTAAAATCTGTATTACAGTGTAATAAAAAAATTAAATCCAACTCAAAACCTTAGATTACTTAGTCTATGTTTATTGTGGTAAAAGATAAATAGCACTAAAATTAAACATTTTCAATAACCCTGAAATCGACATATGATGTAACTAAAAACCATCTCGATGACGATACAACCGCTTTCAAATAAAAAAATCCGCATCGAATTCAGTCCATCCATTTATAAGTTATAATGCCACAGACACACACACGCCAAGAGAGAGACTCTCGTCAAACTTATAATAGTGCTCTTTTCAACCAGTTATTAAAAATATAACAAAAAGTATCTTTACGCCTATATCCCCGAAGAAGTCCGACAATGTGACAAATGGCAAGCCTATCCCCAGCCGGGCACATATCCAATCCCAAGCAACGTTTTTTTTATTAGAAAATTGGAAAAACCCAATTTTCTTTTTGTTGCCCGACCCGGGATTCGAACCTTGGACTTCATGCAGTCAATTCAAAATAAGCCGCTAGACTACAGAGGTGATTTAAAAATATAACATTTCTTTTTTTCTTAACAAATAATTAAGAAAATAAATAAATGCAAACAAATTGAATACACAAACAACACCTCCCAACTGCGCAACTCCATAACAACAATGACGAAGCAATTAACGTTAAAAACGAGACCCATTGAAAACGTTACAATGAGCAACTGGTTTCACAAGTGTCTCACATAATTTAACTGCAAACGTACTATAATATTATAATGACGTAGCATTGCCCGTGCATACACATGCGTAATTTTATTATCCTAATTTGATTTTATAAAATAAAATTAGTTTTCCTGTTGATGTCAGAAATAGCTTAACTAAGTTATTATTTATTATTTAATTTAATTTCTGTATGTAATCGGAAATCCGAATTTATTTTAAAGATATATAGAGTTGTTATTACGCATAGTTAATCATTTCGCTTAAATTTAGACTTGGTCAACCAATTTAAAAATAAAAGTATAAAGTGTAAAAAGAGTAAAAAGTGTGAAGCCGAAGCGCATAATTTAAATACTAGTACTGTACCTAGTCACTGTCAAGCAATGAGTTTAGATCTTTACAAATATTTCGTTAGAAAAATATCTTAGTGAAACAGAAATAACTGCAGACCATCTAAAACATCTATTGCATTGCAGGTAAATTTCTCCTAATATTAATTGGTGTGAGCACTTTCAGAAAAAAATTCAGTCCCATCTAGCATAGTATTCATAAAAAAGTATCTTCAAGCCTATATTCCCGAACCGGTAGGCAGAACCGCAACCAGGGCGCCTAAGACTAGCCGAAGACACTAAGTCCCATAAGGTGATAGGTGGCAATCCTATCGCTAGCCGGGCAAATATCCAATCCCGAGCAGCATTTTTTTTAATTAGGAAATTGGAAATAACACATTTTCTTTTATTGCCCGACCCGGGATTCGCACCCGGGACCTTATGAAGTCAAATCCAACACTTGGCCCGCTAGACCACAGAGGAGATAGTATTTATACTCGTTATTTATAAATATTTGCTTAGCATCAATCATAAATAAAAAAGTAAAAAAATACTTATTGAAAAACAGCTATAAACGAAAACGCAATAAATTTTCACAATTCCAAACTATCTGTTTAAATCGCACGGTATTCGTTCCGAATATTATGCAGGAGAAGTAACGGATAATAGCTAGTCATTAACAAAAAACTTCCTGTATTTATTTGGGTTGTCTTAGAGAATACGAATCAAACCTAGACTAAGCAGAGATGACAGAGAGATAATAAAGAAGTCACAGAAATAGATTCATAAATAGCTGTAATCTACTAAAACAAAACTAATATTCGACTTAATTGAAAATCTTCAAATGTAATGACTACTGTTAAAATATTGGCTTGTAAGTGGCACCGAAAATAGTTCATATTACTCTAATTGTGATTGATCTTCGAAGTAATGGACCTAACAAATGGACTAGAGTATGAAAGAGGTGACAAAGACTAATGCCCCGACTTGAGCACCATTTATCAATAAATTAATAAGATGTTTCATCATTATTATGTGGCATAAATTCTTGTAGTTCACTATGCTTTAAAACAGGATCTACGTCCAGCTTGTCCTTTCTTACTTCTCAAATTTTTAGTATCATAAGCATCAACAATCATTAATCCATTGGCACATTGACATTCCGTGATAACCGCTTCGTATTTTTTGTTAGTTCGGTATTAATACGGCGCTAATTCGTTTTTTTTACGGTTGAAATATTGGTGATAACACAAAAACTATACAGCTTTTGTTATCCTGGCAGGATTTTAAAGTATTTATAATACACCGTAATTAAAACATAAGTTATAGCCAAATGTGATGCAAACAAATATCGTGCTTAAGATAATGTATTTTAAGTCTCTAAGGTTTTTAATTCATTTTATAAATTAGTCAGATTAAACTTTTATTCACAAAAGCTTTCAAATACATCAATAAAAAATGTTGACCTTGAAAATATAAAATATGAGAGAAATGTTGTACTTTAAATATATTTAGTTTTATAATAAAATTTGTATTATGTGAAACTAATATTCGTTTCTGTCTTTCATGTTTAGTACAAATTAGAGGAGACACGCAACAAAGACGTATAAACCCAAATCCCAACAGTCTATGCGCATTCAACAGGTAATGAAAGATAACCACGGACCGTAGCGCTACGGCTACGCAGCTACGGCCTACAACGTAGCGCGTAAGACAAGCGCGCGGCCGTAGCGTACCGGGACACGGGAATGTAATAAGGCATTACTTACGCGGTGCACGGTCCCAACCCTGATGCCCGGACGCAACACTTGTAGCGCTGAGGCCGCGTGGCCGGGCTGCGGCAGACTGTTGCTCCCGGGCCCGCTTCACTTGTTACGTACCACCCTCCGCCCTCTCGCCTCACCCTCAAAAACCCACCCTCCCGCTAACCTCACCCCTAGCCCCGCCACCTCCCCGCATCCGCTCACCAATATCGCGGGTCCTTTACTTTGCAACGTCCTTACCTCCTACTGGGCGAGGTACATACTTACGCTTCAATTTGAAAACCCATCAAAACCTTTCCAGTTTTGTAATTCTTGTAAGCACAATACACGCAATGACACATTCAATTAACATTTTATATTAGATACTTGACAGTTCATTATCGTTTCAGCTAATAACTATTCACTGCTAATGATCATTCTATAAATTTTAAAGAAAGAAAAACGTTGCGAGAAACGAAAGTTATGGCCATTCTAAAATGTGAATTTCATCTGTAATGATGAACTCATTTGGTGGGTACTCAGAATTGTGTATCTATAGGACATAACTACCCGCGTTAACGGGTTAGAAAGGAATTAAAAATTTCGCCACGGGACTTGAATCCTCAGTAGCTCAATTGGTTAGAGCATTCGTAGGCTTGAGACGAAAGGTTACAGGTTCAAATCCTGTCTGGGGCGAAATTTTTTCTTTCTTTAAAATTTATAGAAAATGTATCCCAAGCACAGGGCAAGTGCTAAAATAAAAATACGTAATGATCATTCTATAGCGATACTAGCATTGTAGTCATGCTTGCTTAAGTAAATCAGGAAATATTAAAATAAAAATGTTTCGTTTATAGATTTTCATAAATCATAAAACAGCAAAAACCAACTCCAACTACTTCAGTAAGCACCACGACGCGATTTGGTAGTTCCTTTTAAGTAAGACAGTAAATTATTCCGAAATGGTCTCACATACATTTTATCAACATTCTACTAGTAGTTTGTGAGTTATTTAATAGTTTAACAGTGCATCAACTTTTTTTCACTCTTGAATAAAATTGGTTATCGGTTGGTTAATTTATAACC
>NJDC01006434.1:47171-83125 GCA_002245475.1 Calephelis virginiensis | reverse complement strand
TTATTCAAGGCGACTCTAGCAATTTGACTACAGTAGTAAATACCAGACATACATTTATTAAGTTTCGAGGTAGTGGAAACCTGGTGGACATAGACGGCCACGTTAAACAAAATTGCTACTATAGCATCGTTATCTATTTTTAGAGACGAATTTAGATAATATAGAATAGCTTGTAAGCTTTTCGGAGTGAAACGCGTGGTACGTGAGTAGAGCCTCAGAAAATTAATTATTTAACTAATTAATTTTCCCCGTTTTAGTCAGGATCCTCTGTTATAGACCATATAGTGTCTGCTCGTAAAAGGCGAGCAAGGAACATGCCCGGGTAGGGATTCACCGCCTTGGATTGTTTTTGCCGGTACAATGACCGTCATGTTCTGGTCCGGAGGGCAGGGCAGCCGGCAGACTTGCACAGTTGGCCTAACATAACTGCTGTAGAACAGTGACGATCCTACAACATCTATGGTGCCTACAGGCTGTAGTTATGTCTTACCAGCAATGAAGTCTAGTGCTCGTTCGTTATAAAAATTTAAAAAATATAAGACCTTGAAATGGTTATTCAAAAGTTAATCGTTTGCTTAGGCAACCCTTCTATGAACTTATTCCATTTAAGGGGTGCTTTCTTATACCTATACCTTTTCAATAATGTTAATCTTGGTTAAGCAAAGTTGCTTTGGGATAGCATTTTCAACAGGATTTTACTGGGTTTGTGTGGGGTTTATTTTCTTAATAGTCGGCTAACTCACTTTGTCTTAAAAGAACAGCTTAGTACTGTTTTTTTTTTAAACTAATCATAAGTTAAAAAACTTCAAAGACAATTAAGTTCAAGTTTATTTCTAAGCCGTTAAGCGAAAAAACTTCAGAAGGGGTTCAGAAAAAACTCAAATGATTAGTCGTATAAGCGGTACCTTTTGGACAAAGCACTATCAAATTTTGTTTATTATTGGCTAATAGTAACGAACACATACGAATAAAACATGCAATTTAACTGATGATTTTCTGTTTTTGGAGTCGGTTTAAAAGATATCCACAAATAACGGATAGTTATGTAAACTGGTAACATAGTGACAGTCAAATAATAATTGACATATAAGCAGTGACAACGCTTTTGATTAGAGCACAAATTAAACATATTATTATTGGTGACCCAGAAGTGTACTGAGCCTGGTTTGGGTTAAACAAACATAATTATTAAGTCAATAAAAACAAAACTGAATGCGTTCAATAAATACAATTATCTCTGTTTATTGTGGATACGACAATGACATATTATAAAATTATAATATTGCCTTTAATCATTACGTTTCAAATGTAAAATAATGTAAATGTCAATATGCAAATATTTATCAGCACTAAACCTGGTTTTCAGTCGAAAAAGAAACTTACATATACATGTGTCAAATTTCTATTCTTTCTTTCTTTAGGTTTTGGCCTTCACGTTAGTATTTAGCCATTGGTCAAGTGGAAATTTGCATCAAATTTTAGATCAATTTCAATTAATTTTAATTAGTCATCAGTCATAAGTCGTCAGGAAGTCATGTCAGGCTCTTGGGTAAAGCGGTGGCCTGTTTACTCAAGCTCATGAATGAGATTTGGCGGCAACGAGGAAATACACGATACGCTAATTTCTTAATGATTATTTCATTTGTGCATTTTCACTGAACAAAATTGTACAAAATGCCACCAAAATTGACTAATTTCACTCAATATCAACACGAAATTCAATAATTATGAAAAAACTTCAACCATCTTTCCTCATCTCTCGATGGCGCCAAAACTCCAAATTTCTATTCATACAGAAAGTGTACCTAACTTTTTCATATTTTTTCATAATCAGTTACATACCAGCCAGCTACATAGGTAAGTAGTAGTGTTATGTATATCCTTATCACCTCTTTCTACACATGATAAGAAAACTAGTGTCTAACTAAAACCGGTTTTCAGCCGAAACCGAAACCAAAACCGAATTTTTACCTTTATCATGTTACAAATTTCTATTGATATTGAAATGTAGTGTATTTTTTCTCTTACTTATCATAGTCACATACTAGGTAGTTAGAGGGTAAGTAGCAGGGTTAATTGAAAAAAACGCAGTCATGGAAGTACGGAAATAGCATACAGCTCATTTAAAAAGAGTAAACAAAATATGATCCTTCTCTAAGATGACATGACCATACTATAAAAAGCTTTTTAATCTAAGACAAAGAGTCGTTTTAATCATATTAAGCTCACAAATTTTATAGTAACACTAGCAGTTTCCCGCGGCTTTGCTCGCGTGGCAGTGCAACAGTGTATGAATAATTTATTTCTTTTTTAAACGTATTTATTTAAAATTAATAGAAGATGGCGTTACTTTGCGGAAATCCATACTTAAATCTAAATAAAACTATTTAATTTGCAATTTTCGGAAAATTGCAAATTAAATAGTTGTATTTATTTAATTTTTAATCAATAGCCCATTAATAAGGACTTTCATACAAACTTTCAACCTCTATTTTACACCCTTAGGGGTAAAATTTCTAGGAACGCTCAAATACGTATCTACTCATTTTGAATAAGTAGCCCAAAAATAAAGTTTCATGTTTCTAACTTGAAAAATGACGGTCATACAAACTTTTAACCTTAGGGGTAGAATTCCCGAAATTCCGTCCTTAGTGTCTGTCTATTCAATAAAACAAACTAACTCACCTAATTTTAAGGCTGTAACTTTAACAGTTTTTGCTCTGTGACGATGAATCAGTCAGTCAGGACATGTTATTTTACAATTATAGATATATTGCTATTTTTAAAATTCTTCTTAAAGTCTGTTAAACACAGCTTGAACATCATGTAAATAATTTTTCGAGTCCCTCTACGAATAGTCTTGTTCATCGCTTATATATGCCGGAAATAAGTATATATATAAAAAAACGCCAAAATATGCATTTAACGTAATAAAATCAAACATTGTTTACAAAATCTTAACAAACGTGACCATAGAAATTTACAAAATATAGGTTTATAGAAGGTTTTTGTAAATTTCAAACAAATTTTGTTGTTTTTATTTTTCATGATACAGCATATAAAAGTAGATACAACCCTAAATTTCGCCTTTTTATCACCAACCCCTATTTTTTAATAGTCATTTTAGTAATTTAATCAATTTTTATCCCGGGTCGATAACTGATCAATCGTCATTTAATTAGTTATATGGCAAAACAACGTTTGCCAGATCAGCTAGTCTTATATATAAAATTCTCGTGTCACAATGTTCGTTCCCGTACTCCTCCGAAACGGCTTGACCGATTCTCATGAAATTTTGTGAACATATTGAGTAGATCTGAGAATCGGCCAACATATATTTTTTATACCCCTAAGTAATAAGGGTGACTCACCCCATTTTTTTTATAAAATCACAATAAAAACATAGCAGAACAACGTCTGCCGGGTCAGCTAGTACAATATATATTTTATAAATTCTGTGAGTGCCTCTAAACATTTTCCTATTTCTGTCTGACACCATGCTTTTTTGTTTTATAATTCTATATATTTTATAACTCATCTTTACTTTTTAACTATTTTTTCTTTTCTATTCCTGTCACCAAAGTGACTGTAATGTTCCGGCTCGAAGTATGGAGTAACCTGTAGATTTGCACAATAAATTTATCATCCCGGCCATGGGACAACAACGCACCTGCAATATCTGTGGTGTCGATTAGCGACGGTTCTATTTTTTTTAAGGTTTTTTTAGTCTTCGCCATTTCAACACCGTCCACAACAGCTGTTTTAAGAAAAGTTTTAATTTTATTTCTCTGTGATGCTTCGCCTCATCTCCTCAAAGAGCCTCTCTTTGTCTTATATCTCTTACATTATCTATCTTTCACATATACATTTCCGTAGCAAACAAATTGACACATTTTATGCCACAATATGATATAACAAACACAATGATTATAGTTTTTAAAAAAAAACTAAGCCGCGAGTAAAATTTGATATTTCGTACTAAATATATATGCTTAGACATCAATTTAAGATTTATCTATATTAATACGTCATAAACATCTGAAAATTACGCTTGAAATTGCCCTAACCTCATTCGCAAATGTAGAAAACATTGATAACATCTCTATGTATATGAAATTACAGCTGAACCCCATTAAGACAACGCACTGATATTTAAAGGACCCTTTTATAAAGAAATAGCTAGCATAACCGACACGTATTGAATAGGCCTGATATATTTCCGAACCCATAGCCATTCGCAATAAGTAAAAAGGGATACTGCCACGATAGACTCTAATAAACTTTGCTTTATAAACGTAAATGTCATTAGGGGATGACATTCAGCCAGTTTTATGGCTTTTTCGCTTTTACTCATTTTTAATAAGTACCTATACCGTGAGAGTATGGCTTGTGCCACAAATAAATTTAAATAACAAACAAGCTTTAAAGCAGATTTTGATTAAAGTATACAGAAACATCAGAATGCATAAGAAATGATAGACCTTTTAAAGAAATCCATTGATTATAATAGATGTGGTTTTTGAAACTTACGAAATATTAAATTTTACATTGTCACCAAACAATAGATCGACGGGTCCTACGTAAACTGGTACAAGCAACAAAATGTCACTAACGTTTTTATGGCATCATTCGTACTTAAACAACCAAAAAAATAATTAAAATTATTAACGCAGTTTTGAACTATGTACGTTGTATAATGTTAAAGTTACACGCATTAAAACATACAAATCGCTCTCCTGTAAAGTTGTGCAACTGCATTTGTACCAGTTTACGTAGGACCCGTCGAGATGTACTTACGTCAAATTTTAAACTTTATAATTTCTCAATTGTTATTTTGGTGACACGAGTAATTACCATCATAAAGTATTCGATACCTGACCCCTGATAAGGGGTCCGTATCACGGAGTAAAAGGTCAAATCAAAAAAGTTTAAATATTACCAGTACATACTAGAGTAGTAGAGAGCTCTGACATCAGGATTTCCCGCGGCGGCACTGGTCCGTATCACGGGAGTATAAGACTTCAAATCTTGCCAGTGCAACACGATAGTGGAGAGCACTGTCATCAGGATTTCCCGCGGTGGCACTGTTCCTGTCGTTTACACCAATGAGTCCTGTTCATTGCATTCTAAGTAAGAAGTCGTCAGGGAAGTGACTTTAATCATGAAAGCGACAATTACATAAATTAAAGACGAGCAATTAGAACCTGCAGTAAAATGTGTGTAGGTACTAAAGGCTAGCGTAGTTTCTTTTATTTTGTAAAGAACTAGCCAAACCGTAAAGTAGTAATTGAATTGCAAGCATTTGAATATATAAAAAAGTAGAATTCTTGACTAGCCGAAGGAGACTAAATACCACGATGTGGTAGGTGGAAAACCTATCGCCAACTGGCTACTTTTCCAGTTTCGGGCGACGTTGTATTCAGTAAAAAAAATGGTTGGTCATATAAAAAGAATGGCAGATGAAAGATTGACTTAGCTGATATACAATGCGAATGTGGATGGATTTAGGTACCCGGAGATACCTAGGTTGACATTCCACGAACAAATCGCTCAGACCCAACCCGAGGGTAGGGTAAAAAGTCTCTAAAACTGGCGTGCTTGTTTAAAAAGTGTAATGGGCGTGGAAGAAGCCAGGTAAGTCTACCAGGGTCGTGATATTTGGAACTCGATACTCTCTACCTACTCCATATTGGATTTGGTTAGAAGAAATGACTATATATGTAATAAAAAAATTAAAATAAATCATATATTGATTTCATATTTTTAAAGAAAGAAACACTTGTACTGTTTTACTTATCACTTATAATTTATTACTTTGTAATTAGTAGCCTACCGGTTTCGCTTATACAGCATCATATTTGGAAGTTTTACCAAGCGCCGACGATGGAAAATATCAAATATTTTGATTTGTCCGACCTCGAGAATTGAAACCGAGACCAACTCCAAAACTAGATCGGTAAACCACAGAAGCAGTTTATCTGTAAAAAATACAGAAATTGAAACCAAAGAAAGCAATATTATAATAATGCGAATTATATGGTAGTTAACGATACAAATTTATGTTTTTTACATCTACGTTTACTAAAATTTTATAAATGCGAATATCTGTCAGTCTGTCTGTTGCTATTTCACAGCTAAGCCACTGAACTCGTAGTGACGAAATTTGATCCGATTTTAAACATAGGTTATTTTTTTCCAAAATCATCCACCAAAGGGATGAAAGTTTGTATAAAAAATCTTAACAATTCTACGCTGACCAAGTAGATAGATTAGAAGAAAGAGCTCGCCCATATCCCCAAAGAGCTAGGCAGAGGCACAACCAGGGCACCCACGACTAGCCGAAGACCTAGGTCCCACAATGTAATGGGTGGCCTGCCTATCGCAAACCGGGCAAACGTCCAATCTTGAGCAACATTTTTTTATTAGAAAATTGGAAAAACCACATTTTCTTTTTGTTGTCCGACCCGAGATTCGAGCCCGGTACCTCATGAAGTCAAGTCCAACACTTGGACCGCTAGACCTCAGAGGAACACATTACATTAGTACTGAAATATTCCTTAAATAATCTCCAATGATGAATATGCATCACACAAATGCCTGTCCCTGTTGGAAAACGAACCCGAGTCCTGCCTCGCCTGACGAAGGCGGTTAATCCGAAACATATAATCTAAGAATAAAATCAGATTGACAAAATCATTTCTGTAATTGTAAGAAAAGAACATGAACGATCATAACTTTTTACCTCCTCACCCAGCACTTTTATGTTTGTATTTTATTGGAAGACATTTATTTTTATTATAACATTGTCTAAAGACAGCGAAATCCAGTAAAATGATACCTTGTCGATTTCAGTTATGGCACCATTTTTCTAGATTTTTCCATTCACGAACAGTATTCAGTCGATACTTTTTACCGACTTGAAAAAGGAGAAGACTGTTACTTAACTGTATTTCGTTTTATACTGTCGTTGCGTGGACGTACATAAAAGTTGATACATAACTAGCCGACCCGGCAAACTTCATATAGCTGAATGAAAAAAATAAGGTATTATTTTTACTACTTTATCTGAATTTTTCCCGGTTTCTTCGATCGTGTGAACCTTCTCCTGAATATAACTGACACAACAAAGAGAGAATTATCAAAATTGGTACATCCGTTTGCGCGTGATGTGATAACCAAAGGACATATTTATATAAGTACTAGCCGACCCGGCGGACGTCGTATCACTTTACATGAATTAGTTGGTTCATGTTTAAGCGTGATACGATGACCACGCGGAATCCAAAGACCACGGAATCCCACATTTTATATGTATACTAGCTGACCCAGCAACCTTCGTATCGCTTGACATTGACATTATTTGAATACTAGCTGCTACCTGCGGCTTCGCCCGCGTTTTCACAGAAACCCGGTGTGCGATCGGGATTTAAAATAGCCTATATGTTAATCCAGGTCACAATCTATCTGTCTTCCAAATTTCAGACAAATCCGTTCAGCCATTCGAGCGTGAAAGAGTAACAAACATCCATACATACAGACTTACAAACTTTCGCATTTATAATATTAATAGGATTTGATGCCCCGATAGTAGCGCAGTCTGCCGGATTCGATGTAAAACATTCCAAAATCAACAACTACTTACAAATAAAACAATAATTAAAAAAACATTTGCCAGTGCACCAAATTGTGGATCTTAACCATTCTCGAATCTACTTGAACACACACAAAAAAATTCACGAAAGTCGCTCCAGTCGTTAAGAAGAAGTTAGAATCACACGAACACTAGAAATATATATATATTAAGATACAGTATAGATTTAATGTTAGGTACTCGAGAGTGTTTCCATCAAGAGAAAAGGTGCTAGAGCTAGAAGTATTTTCGTAGTTACTGAATTTCGTATATGTATATGAGTAAAATTAGTCAATTTGGTGGGGTTTTTTTTAGTTAAAGTGCAGAAGTGAATTATTTTTTTAAGAAATTAGTGTATTGTGTATTGCCATACCACTATCACCAGTGGCAATATTTTTACTCAACACTGACATGATTTTCTATGACAACTTATTTGAATTTTCAATAATTTAGGCCGGTGTGTAAAATCGACGATCTTTATGCAAACTTAAACTTGAATGATGGCATATGCTAAAACCCCTGTCAAATACTAAAACTGTTACTCAAAACCTCTAGTCGGATCTTGATAAAATTCTTAAGGCAATCATGAGCTACTTTTCCGAAAAAGAATCTTCAAATCGCGACCTGGTAAAATCGGATACTATAATACTCGTAAATTCGGATTAAGTTTTTGTCAGTTTCTTCACTACATTTTTTGTGAGCATACTTTATTTATGTACAAATTATGCACAAACTGACAGCAACCACATATTCGTTTTTCAAATTGTTTTCGCATTTTACTTAGTTTTTTTCCTCTAATTCCCACGTTCATAGTAACACAAATAAACTCAATTTTTCATGTAGGTTTGTGACGAGCCCTATTGCTAATGAAACAATTACGTAATTTAGATAGCTAGATTATTCCAAAAGACGAAAAAAAAATTACGTATTCCTGCACCCATAACGTCAGTGCTATTGTAATCGTCATAGTTATGTTTCAGTTTAACCTCACCTTTAAACCGTAACAGTAGCATCTGGCAAATTTATTTATACATGAGACTTAAGATCCCAGACCTAAGTGGCAACACTATTAACTAACTTTGTTATATGCTACATGTATTTATAATGGTAAACCGGAAATCCCTTTGGATAATATCCAATATGTTAATATATACTATATAGATATAATAGTATAGCGTATTATGCTTTACTTTAAAAAAGAAATTCTCAATTGCAATTGAATGAAAGAGAAACATTTTTTTTGTTGTTTTATTTTTTTTGTTGGTCATTAACTAGCTGAACATTCAAATATTCATCCAAACTAAGTAAAACTTATACAAATCAAAAGTGAACAAAAACTCTCTTTTTTTATAATATGGGAAGGCAAACAAGCAGACGGATTTTCTAATGGTAATGGTATGGTATGGTATGGTAAAAGATGGTACCAAAGGCCAACCCGAGACCGCGGAGATGTTAGGCCTCGAGCAAAAGTAAGTTTACCGGTTACCGGCAGAAATATATATGAATTGAAAAGCCCTGCGTTCGCATTCACTTATTGGCCTGCATCAGGCTTAACAAACAATAAATATCCTTCCAAATTTCGCATCTTTAACTCGAATGAACGGTCAATATCTGGTAAAACTTCCCTGATAGTTATTACACGAGTGCTTTTATTTTTATTGCTTGGATAGGCATATAAATACACTTTAAAGAGTCGGTAACGCTTACCAATGCTGAGTCATTAGTTCGTTTGCCAGTTCTTTTGTGAAAGAAGCTTAACGGAAGCATTCACTTTTTTGTCGGTTAGCAAAAGGAAGGCCCCTGATTCGCTTCGTTTGCTCGATGTGTAACTAGCTTAACAAACATTAAAATGTTTTACCAAATTTCACATTTATAACACGAATAAATACTTTTGCGCTCAACATCCTAATTGGGTTAGGTTTAATATAATAAATATCGCTAATACGCTTTATATTTCTAGGATTTCCTTTTATATATTTAAAAAAGCTTCCAAGATTTTTTATTCCACATCCGTTACCAACGGTTACTTGGCGCGCAGCCGGTAGCAGTTTCATTTTCCGAGGATAAATTTTCTGCTACAATTATGATAACTGCTAATCTGAGCCCTAAAGCCGAAGGCAGTAGAATTGTAATTATCGTGCGACCTTTATAGCTGGGCCCTTTCTTTGGCAATATCCCAATGATTTATTAAACTTCAAAGTATTAACTTGGGAGTTGAGACTGCTTGTTTTTGGAAGTAAGCTTTAATATCGTTCGTCTTAGATTTGACAAGAAAAAATCATGCGAATTATTTGAAGAAAGTTTAAATGTGGACGAATAAATAATGACATGAATACTGTTGATCTATACAAAGCCACCCGAAAATAGAATAATTCACACACGATTTGCAATGGCTTTCTATCTCCTTGGTTCAGATTTATAACGGGTATTTTCTTTCATCCAGAGAACCTACGCCTTTTCCAGTTATAAATAGATGTAACCTGTGCAAAATTGATTTGGTATTTTATGAGTATGTTATATCAAAAGAAATATTTACAGCTACTTGTGGTAGCCCATTGGTCGAAATTCGGCTATAATAAATTTGAATTATAAGTTATCTTCTTGTACATGGTTACTGGTAACTAACGCATAATCTTTCTAGGGCGGCTCAAGTACATTCAACCAAAATTAGCTAAATTGGCCCAAGTGTTTCCGAGTTTTCCGTCCGTTTCAACTGTTTCCGTATTGATCCGGGCTCCTTTGCATAATAGACCATCTGCTTTCCTGTGCCAGGCAGCTCGTAAAAAGCGAGCATAGGTTTACCGTCACTATCACCGTGACATCTAACTAGGTAGATTTTCGCAGCGACTCGCCCGGATTTGTACCACTGCCATAACGTCAGCGCTTGCCTTTGACGTGTTCCGGTTCGGAGGATAAGGTAGCCGTTAAACTTACTTTTGCTCGAGGCCTGACATGCCGGAATAAGGTTGGCAACGCACCATTACCACCTTTGGTGTCTCTAGGCGGCGTGAATTTCTCACCATCAGTAAATCCGTATGCTCTTTTTTTATGATATTGGAAGGCAAACTAGCAGACGGAAGCCGTGCGGTACGTCAATACTAGACATGTGATAAGTCGTTACTTTTCAATCGCCGTGACCGTCGTTCCAGTGACAAGAAAGTAACGTTATAAAATAATCGTGACTTTGTCACGTCGGTCACGTTGGTCACTCTCAGCACAATACATGTTGCCTAGGTTATAAATTCCTTTAATTTAGGTAGTTATCGACACAGTTATCGCTTCGAATATAATTAGGCAAACGATTCAGGAGTCACACTCGTTTTCCAATTAACGCAATGCCATTTAGCCGGATTTTCAACAGACTTTTAAAAAGGAAGATATTTTCATTTTCTCAATTCGCCTTATTCTTTTTTTTTTTAATTTATGTGTTTTCCAATTATACAAGAGAGAGAGCGTTAATTTAAAATAATTTTCACACTTTTATAGGATTACGACTGTTGTATTTAAATCAATGTTGATAGTAATAATTTAAAGAACATATCTAGATAGCGACATCAAACGTGACGTGTCGCCATCACTGGGATCGAACGACGTTCCGTAACGGCAACGGCATAGGTATCTACGTTACTTTGGAACGTAGTTCCTTGTTGACAGGACACATCGGTCACATTGGTCAGCGGATCACAGTGACTTTTTTACTGTGAAGTTATTTAATGTCCACCTCTAGTCAATACGCGTTAGGGCTACGCGCCTTTCGTGTTAAAACTACACCAGCATATTTGAATTTCTTTTTAATCATGTGATAATAAATATTGCACTTTTATAAACAATTTTTTTTTTCAAATAAATATTGTTTAGTGTCAACATTTACTAAATTTTCAATAAAAATGCATGTGGTGAAATCAAAAATAAAAAATGATGGTGTAAATAAAAAATGATTACCAATTTTCATAAAAAATCCATCCTAAACCGCTCAAACGAATCTCAAAAACGACACATTGGACTTGGTAAACCAAAATAACATTCACAAATCGCATGCTTATCTATTGGTTAGAAAAATAAATAAAAAAAAACGCTATTAAATAACCAATCGTCATAGTAGCGCAACCGCAAATGATACGTATCAAATATGTAACAAGAGATATACTGAACTCGAGACGCTTAGGTGTAAATGCGTTTTCGCCCGTTTCCACCAAGTCCATTACGAGGTAGGCAGAGAGTATTATATTATAGGTGTTTGAGTGCAAAATCTTACGACCCTTGTATCTGTACGAATTTTACGACCTTTCTGGCTTCCTCCACATTCATTAACTATTTCATACAAACCCTACCATAATACCGGAGCAATTTGATCAGCCGTCCAGCGGTCGCCCGCCCTCGTCAGTGCGACAAGAGGCAGATGCGGCGATGGGGACCGCCATCCATTACGCCAAGCCCTAGCACGCGAATCAAGGAGTGGAGTGTCGAATTGATACGCAGAATACTTTGTAGATTACATTAACGCGCTGGAGGGTTGTTGACTGATCTCTAGCATGAAAAAAGATCCTACAAGTGGTTCACAATTTTTATTAAATAAGCACATCACAATTTTACCTCGACTGTGAAACAATAAAACTGTAAAAAAGTAAAGTATCTTCAAGCCCATATCCCCGAGATAGGCAGAGGCACAACCAGGGGCCCCACAACCAGCCGAAGCCACTAAGTCCCACAATGCCTATAGCCAACCGGGCACATATCCAATCCCGAGCAAGATTTTTTTTTAATTATAAAATTGGAATAACCAAATTTTCTTTTGTTGCCCGACACGGGAGTCGAACCCAGGAAATTGGAGTCGCGTTTTTGCAATTTTGCTGCTTAAATTATTAACTTATGAGAAGAAACGAGAGTATAACCGCGGTGAATAACTAATGGGATTATAATCTGTATAAATGCGTTGACACAGAAACTGTTTTCAAGTTAGTTATTAACTAGAACGTTCGATTAATATAGAATTACGGAGTTGACTAAGTTGATTATAAGTGTTCAAACTTAGGTTATGCAGGTCACTAATGAAAGCGGGCTGCTTGGAGGCAACTTTTCATTATGAAACATATTATTTTAATGGCTCTACGTGTATTTGAAAGACCTTTTCCTGTTTCTGTCTTTTGATGTTATCAGGGCCGGATTTAGAGGTCACCGGGGCTATTCAGTATCTTTTTAGTGATGGTCACAGGGTAAAGTGTACATCAAATAGCTGTCCAATGACGTGTTTTGTATTTGCTATCTCCTACAGGAGATGTCAAATGTAAAACACGTCATTTGACAGCTATTTGATGTACACTTTACCCAATGATCATCACATAAAAGATACGGAATCACCCCTGGAGGCCTTGGGGCAATATACGAGTGCCTCCTCCAAACTCTAGCCCCCATTTTTTTCCTAATAAAATGTTTTTTTTTCAGTCGCGTTTTCTATTATTTTTTAAGAAGTTTGCACAGATTACTGCAGGTAAAGGTAAAGTAATGGAACAAATATCAAAGAAAAAGATAATAATAATAATCTTTATTATTTTTTCCCACAAAAAAGCGGCTTTAAACATAGTGTAACTTAAATAAACAGTACTGTACAGGGAGACAGGAGTCCAAACTAAGTAAACCCCGTAGCATGGATCTCCTGGTCCCTGGAAAGGAAAAGATGTTTAATTACTAATATTTCCTAGTTGGAATTTGAAAGATTTTGTTACAAAATCTCTAGTGTTGGGGTCCTTCGTTTGTGGAGGCCACAGCTTCTTTCGCCCCGGTTGCCCTTCCCTAAATCCGGCTCTGAATGTTATAATGGTTTAGTACTATTCCAAGTTCCTGACATAATGACAGTGTTATGTTCCAGTCTAAAGGGTAGGGACTAATCTTGCCTATTATATGCCAAATATCCCGGCCACACCTGTGTCCTAAGAACAGCCTTTCTCCAACGGTCCAAATTATTTTTAAATTATTTTAATAATTTCAAATAAAATTAATTGCCGATATAGATTTCATTTTCGATGACATCGTTCATCTCTAACATTTATTCATATTTTGTTTCACTTAAACTAGTGGTGGGCAAATAACGGCCCGTGGGCCGGATCTGGTCCTCCAGAGGTTTTAACCCGCTGAGGGTTTTTTTAGAAAAAACATAAACCTCCTTAAAAAAGTTAATGATCGAAATGTTAAAAGACTATTGAAATTTGAACAAATAAGATACTGAAACGAAACTTAAAACATATATATTGCGTATTTGATATGTTAAGATAAGAAATTTTATTTTAATAAAAGATTGTAAAATAAAAAAATTGCCTTATGCTATCTTTATACAACGTTTTATAATCGTAATATTTACTGTTATTTTTAGGTGTTTTAATAAACCGGCCCGCCTCAAGATTAATTATAATTTACTGGCCCGCTACTCGTTTTTTTTTAACTTACCGGCCCGCGGTCAAAAGAATTTGCCCACTCCTGACTTAAACCATACAATGAGAACATGTGACAAAAGCTATCACCGGAACGGAACGACGCGTTACACTGGTGTGGCGAAAAACTCAGCGGGCCTGTTTTTTCCTGTTTTTAAAACAATTATGTGTTCATGAGATTAATTCTAGGAGCAATCAATTCCAAGCATTGTTATCATCTCGATATTTTGCAATTCTGCACATCCAAGGCACCAATGACTAGCCGAAGACATTAAGTCGTACAATGTGAAAAGTGGCAAGCATACCGCCAGACGGGCACGTATCCAATCCCGGGCAACGTTCCCGGCAAAATAAAAAATTGAAAACATAAATTTTCTATTTTTTTATTGCCCGACCCGAGAATCGAACCTAGGACCTCAAGAAGTCAAGTCCGATGCCGGACCGCTAGAGCACAGACCATAGAGACAATCTTATAATAACCTTTTTTTACATTATATATTATATTTAGTACATATTTTTAAATGTATTTAAAGTTAGTAGTTTAGTGTTAATATACTTGAAGTTTTACCTCTTTTCCTACCAGCCATATCTGCCTTATCATGTTTAATGTAGTTATTCCGTAATGATTTTTAATCTATGTTAGTTGTTGTCCGCGTACACACATCGAAACTACTTTTCGTAGTTAGTGGTATAAAGGGAATATTTTTCCGCAGTGAAAGATATCCTTAAATGTTACTTTCTACCTGCTAAACAAATTTTGATAAAAATCTGTAAAGTAGTTTTTATGTGAAAAGTAAACAGACAAACCGAGAAAAAAATATTAACCCTCGTTTTAGGTTCTGTATCCTGTGTATAACACGTAGCAATAATTGTTTTTTTAAAAACTTTGCATGAATATATTTAGTTTTATTACCGTTTTATTAAAAGTACATATAACTTTCTTTAGCTATTGGATTTATGGAAGAACTCTAGCTACATTTTAAAGACTTTTTGGAGGAGACTGGAATTATATTGCAATACTGAAAACAAAGTGCCTGTTTAACTCTGTTAAACAGACAGACAGACCAAACCTTTTGATCAAATTTGATGCTCCAGCGGACCAAATTTTTAATTCTAAACCATTCTCGAACCCCTTTGACTCAAATTAAAAATTTCATTAAAATCGCTGCAGTCGTGTAATAGGAGTTCAGTAATATGCACATGCACACAAGTAATATATAAATATTATACTAACTGACCCAGGAAACTTTGTATCGCTTGACATTAATGCTTCGATAGTAGCGCAATCTGTCGGATTCGATGTGAAACATTTCAAAATCAACAACTACTTATTACTAACAAAATAATTAAAAAACAATTTTCCAGGAGACCAAATTGTGAATCTAAACCATTCTCGAATTCCCTTGAACACACACAAAATGTTTCATCAACATAGGTCCAGTCGTCTAGAAGAAGTTAAGTGACAAACACACGAATACAAGAATTATATATATAAAGGATTTATAAATTGCCATTTCGCTTGGTCATCGCATAACGCCTGAACGGACTGAACCAATTTTGCTAATATATTTTTTGTTGTGTTTATAACACTTACGAAGATTCTTAGAAAATTTAAATTGCAAAGAAAACAGGAAAACAATACTTTCATTTTTCCTTTACAAACTGAACGGGTCTAACAATGTTCGCCAGGACAGCCAGTCAAACTATAATTATTAGTATGTGCATTTAATTTGATACGATTTTCTTCATTACTTTCGGACTTTCCTGTTTCCTGTTGGGAAGTAATTTTGTTTCCAAATCTCAGCCTTACGTTGCCTGTAAAAAATAAAAAAGTTTTTTCTTTATTTAAAAATATGAATATCCAATCAGGATCACGCAACTGACATACTTCTATTTTTTGTATGCCATATGACAGCGAACAAGCACACGATGGCTGACCATCGCCTTTAAACCGCCTATAAACACCATAGATATTATAGGTGCATCGCTGTTCTGTGACCGAGCTGTAAAACCTATTGTGCAAGTAGTAGTAGTAGTAGTACTTACTACCATCCAGAAAGAAAGATGAGACTGTCATTATGTTGCTAGGAATACTTGTACCTAAGGCTAAATATAAACACTGCAGATTATTAGTTTAAAAAGTATATTCACGTTCTTATTCCCGAAGAGGAATGCAGATGCAGAGGCACAACCAGGGCACTCACGAGTAGCCGAATATGTTAAATCCGACAATATTCAACGTGTTGATCTGAGCTCCGTTGAAGAATAGACCATCTGCCTTCCTGCCAGGCAGCTCGTAAAAGGCAAGCATAGGCTTACCGTCACTAACAACGTGACATCTTACTAGGCAGAAGAGACTCGCCTGGATTGGTACCACTGCCTTACCTATTCCTGCCGCCATAACGTCAATGCTTGCTGTTGACAAGTTCCGATTCGGAGGGTAAGGTAGCCGGTAAATTTAATTTTGCTCGAGGCCTAACATCCGGCCTCAGGTTGGTAACACACCATGACTACCTTTGTTGTGTCTAGGCCAGCCTTTCCCGATAACGCCCCCTTGTGGGCGCTGGAAGCCTAGAGGGGGGCGGTATAAATCTTGAAAAAAATGTTTTTTTAAACTAGGCGCAACAAATATGTTATTGAGGTTATTGACAAGAAAAAAACGAGGGGGGGGCGCTACAAAACAACTGATTTTCAAAGTGGGCGTTACATGAAATAAGTTTGGGAACCTCTGGTCTAGGCGGTGTGAATTTCTTACCATCAACAAATCCTTGCCTTTCAATATCATAAAAAATATATATACAATGTGTTTATTAGTTTAATTATGATTGATGAGCAATACTTTTGTTTAAATTTTGTTTATATAAATAGCATTGTCTAATAGTTAACGTGGTCAAATTGTACCCAAACAAGTACCAAATTTTTTCATGACCGATACCGGTTGTGAATTCCGAACAAACAAACAATCATCTATTAAACATTAGCAGGAATTTCAGACGTTGCGATAGCTTATTTCAAAGTGGCCTTTAATTACACTATGACGTATACCAAAGAGAATATATAATCACTACATTTACCACAATGTAAAGTCCTGTGAATACAGTGTGTTGTCATGACAACACACTGTGTCTAAAAAAGCTAAAAATATTCAAAAATTAGGGTTTTATGCTTTTGGCAAAAATTGGTCAAACGTATAATATTTTACGAATGGATTGATAAATAAATAATAATCTTTACAACCGTTAAAAGGAAAGAGAGATTTGTTCACACGCTTTTGCATGGGGCTCAATAAAGCGACCCATAAAATTTATCACTCCAGCGACGTTAGCCCGGTCATGTCACAAGCTGTCACAAGTAAACACTGTTGCGACACTGTATTCTAAAACAAAATATGACTTTTGTTGAAACCAAACACAAATATATCGATACTTTTTATAACTCAAAACTACTGAGAAACTGTACTACTATAGTGTTTCTCAGTATTTTAAAAAGTTAATCATTTTTTTAATGCGATCCTATGATCACATACAAGCAACTCGGTTTTTAGTGTTACATACGTTTTTGTAAGTTTTAAAAAAGTGTACTATCTATCGACAGAGTCCCTTGCTAAATATTCCTTGCGATACAGTGTATCAAGGAATCTTAGCAAGGAATATAAATACTCGAGCAAGAGCAGTGTACTAGCATGGCAGAGTGACACAACTAATACGTTTCTATAGCAACCAAATAACAATTTAGTTGAAAAACCAAGTAAGTTTGAAAGATTACTAAAATTTGTGATACATTTCCTACTAAAATGGTTGAAAAAGATGCTCAACTAAGTGCACTTGATGTGGGAGAATTAGACATGTTTGTTCAGACAATGGAACCTTGGTCTATTGAAATGATAGGGTACGAATCCTGGGTGGACTGGCATATTCGCCTTCAGAAACTGAACCAACAAGCTGTATTAGAAGCGTCATCGTTACAAGAAGAACTCACTAAAGAAACTCTTATTTCCCATGGAAAGCTTCCTGTCCTAGTTCAAGAAGCAATTTGCATACAGGTATGGCGCCTTAAAATTTATCCTCAAATAATGAAGTTAGAACCAGCTCCTGCCCATACGTTTGGTGTTTATATGGTATTATACCATGAAGCAGCTGCTGTAGGACTCCTAGAAACTGTGCTTTTTCATGAGGCTAGTGCGCAGTGTATCAGCGATGTTATCATCGACTTGCTGCACTACTCTGTAGATCAACTGACTGCTCTCGTAGCTCTGATAAACAATGATTTCTTGACATCGATGACCGCAAAAGATTCCGAAACGGCTTCTGAGGAATTGGAGCGTCAGAAACGTGATTTACAATTTGATATAAGCATGCGTTGTATTACCATTATTCGTTACATTGCCGAACATATGGAAGCAGTTGGCATCGGTGCATCGATTTCGAGCAATCTATACAAAACATACGACGTTCCATCTTTATTATGCCATCTGATAAAACTAGAGCCATGGAGGAGAATAGATGATAAGGGACAGTTAGAAATGTTTAACTTCGGTCGTTGGTCACGAGCCACAGCTGATGATCTATCTCAATTGCATCGCGTAGAAGCGCAACTATGGTTAGGACTCCGTCAAATGCTTCTTGAGCCTCGTCTCCAACATCACTACACAATAGACGAGTTTCGCCGATCTAACTTCTGTAGTTTACAAGCAAAAATGTCAGAGTCCATGTTGGATCAAATTCCACCGTTGGGAGATCTAAAGATGTTTTTGTGCAGATTGGCTGTGGGAGACTACTCCAGCCTACACAATAAAACTAATGGCGTTAAGAATCCTGGTTGCACTTTAATTGAGATTGTACCACAATTAAAAGATAGATTCCTGAAACAAGTACATAAGCGTACGAAAACAATTGCAAAGGGACAACTGAATCATTTTAACATGGACGGCTCAGAAGGATCTCGAAATATGGCAAAGAAGCTTCTAGAATCGTATACCAGTGACGCTGCTCTAGCCATGGACGGTGGAGGCGCGAAATGCGCCAAGTGCGGTGGTGATGCTAGTAAGAGGTGCTCAAGATGTAAGACTGAGTGGTATTGTGGGAGGGAGTGTCAAGTACAGCAATGGCCTAAACACAAGGACCTGTGTGACCAGTTTGTAAATTTATGCGTTTGAACTAAAAAAGAAACCTCGATTAACTTTGGTAACTTTGTAGCTAAATTAGTCATAATAAACTTAATTTAAAATTTCAATTATGTAATGCTAGATTTAAAATTAAAATTACTTAAAACAATTAATATGTTGTTCGTTGGAAATATTTAGTTTCGCAATCATAATTTCATAATATATGTGTGTGTTACAAAAATCTAAAAAAATCAGTTAAGTAGTATTGGATATCTTGGATTAAAAAAAATTTTACGAACTAAACCACAGTCTTAGACTAGTGGAGAAAAAAAAATGTAGTACATACAATGACTGACTTAAACAAAAATCAACAAGTTAATGTAATTGTACGGATTCACGTATATATTTTTTATGTTAGACCTTTGCAACGTTCTACGGAATATTTCGATTTCGAATATTTTATATCTACTGTACTCTATAAAATAAAATATTTTATTATCTACATAGGTTATGAAAATTGGTTCTTAGCCATACGTTATTTTTTTAACCACCTTCAACAAGACTGCATTTTTTTATGTTGTAATTTACATTACCCGATCCGGTGGTAGATTTATTAGACGCATCACAAGAATCTTTGCCAGGTGAAATTAATATATGCTATTTATCTATTTACATAGACAAACTGCATCTCTGTTTGGCAGCTCATACAAAAGTATAAAGTGTAAAGTAAAGGAGAGTGCTGTGAAGCAACTTACTGGAGTAAGAATTCGCTGCTTTGCCTATTCTTCCTGTCATAACGTCAATGCCTGTTGTAATGTCGCGTTCCGATCCGGAGAGTAGGGTAGACGGTAGATTTACACATGTAGGATTAGATTCTCGGCCACAAGATTGTGACGCACCTATATTTATGGTATCTATAGGATACGTATAGCTCTTACCATCTGGAGAAAAGTATGCTTATTCGTTATCTTATCACAAACAAAAAATTGACGTAATCGATAAGAAACGAATTAAATAAAATCAAATGGCAGATAGCAGTGAGATACTAAGGTTACGGGTTCGAACACCATCTATGATAATTGTGTTTTTTTGGGCTACCTTATTTATTCTGTCTACAGAAACATGGAAATTGCGAGCATTGTCGTTCTGGCAACATGAAAACTAAGAAGTCACGAAGCGGTTTTTACCCGCGCCCGCGGCTGCGAACCCGCAGGTACTGTGGAATGTAGATTTATATGCAAAAAGTAAGGAGCACATTTCACGTTTTACACCCGCAGCGACCGCGATATACTAATCGAACAAGTAGGGTTACTCTCGAAGCTAGATTCATGCATTATTGGAAATTGGAATCGAATATGTCATTTTAGGTACTTTTGAACACAATACTGGCGAATTATTACCATTTAGTTAATAGTAAATAGTAAATTATTTTATCCTATTCGTTGAATTTATTTGTAACTAAATGTTAATAATCCTCTAATTCTGGTTTCACAAGTACCTAAAGTGACATATACGATTCCAATTTCCAATTCGCATGATATCGAGATTCCAGAGTAACCCTACAGTTTGCGAGCGAAGATTCCAACCGCGACGGCTAAAGTCGCAGTTCCACGACTGCCACCGTCGCGGGTAAAAGCTGCTCCGTGAGTTCTTAGGCTAAAAGGTTCTAATCTCTGCGTTTCATTGAAAGAAGGCGTTTTGTTCTAGTCTGAGATAATTTAAAGCTATAACGCCACTATTACTCAAACGCGTATTAGTTATAGTACCTATTTGTTGAATAATCTAAAACCATTAGTAATAGTTAACTTTCAGGCATATTAAGTGCTGAAATAATGATGATGATTGCCGTTTGTTCTGAGTAAACACTAGATAACTTTTATTGTAATTAATAGTACCTACCATAGACAATATATTATATTTACTAATCTCTGATAGTACTAGTGTTTATTTAGAAACACGGACTTAATGTAAAGCTAAAGTTAAGTAAAACTAAAGTTCTATACTAAGTCCGTGTTCATCTATTCATTAGTTAAATAATTTCTGATTAGTAAACTAACCAGGATATTAAGTGTTGAAATTGGCGATAGGTATTTTTTTCCAATAAACACTAGTCCCCGTGTCCTGCCAGACAGCTCGTAAAAGGCGAGCATAGGCTTACCGTCGCTAATACCGTGACATCTTACTAGGTGGTCGAGTTTTGCAGCGACACGCCCGGATTAATAACATCACCTTACCTATTCCTGCTCCCATACTGTCATGACGTATTCCGGTTTGGAGGATAAGGTAGCCGATAAACTTACTTTTGCTCGAGGCCTAACACCCCGGCCTCAGGTTGGCAACGCACCATTACCACCTTTGGTGTCTCTAGGCGGCGTGAATTTCTTACCATCAGGAAATCCGGAACACTTTTTTTATAATATTGGAAGGCAAACACCTTCCAATATTATAAAAAAAGTGTTCCGGTTCGGAGGGTAAGTAGCCAGTAAACTTAACTAGGCCTAACATCCCGAGCTCAGGTTGGCAACGCAACATTACCGCCTTTTGTGGCTCTAGGCGGTGTGAATCCGTCTGCTTGTTTGCCTTCCAATATCATAAAAAAGTTAAGATTTGAAATAATTGATAGATATAGTATTACTCAAATCATATAGCTATCAGCAGCCCGCTATCAAGGGTATAAAGTGCTGAAGTTATGATGACGGTGGTTATATAAGTAAGTATTGTAAGGGAGAAGTTGTAAATGAAGTTGTACTATATAGTACTACTATTAAAATTATGCGCTTCGGCTTTATACGTTTTACTCTTTTTACACATTATACTTTTATTTTTAAATTGGCTGACCTAATCTAAATTTAAGCGAAATGATTAATTATGTGTTATACAACTCTATATAGATGTCCTTAAAAACATTCGGATTTCCAAAGCTTGACGAATATAACGGAAGCGCATTATTTAAATAGTACTACTGTACCGCCGCTATGTAGCTGCGCCAGCATAGTAATTTTATAATATGGATATTTCATGGCGAAATTTTTAAAGAAATGTATTAAAACTTGGACGTAATAGCATGAAAATTAAAGATACAATTTTGAATTTTCTATATAACGCATATATTTCAAATTATAGCTACAAAACATTTTTGTAGAAAATATATGGAATCACTTCAACGCCATGATGCGATTTTATATAATATGTATTTTAAATTTTATATTTTGTAAACTCAATGAATCCATTCCAAAAAATATAGTTCATGTTTTACAATTTTATTTTCAAATATCGTCGCTAAATTATCCTTGATAAAAAAAATTACATACATCAAATATATAAATTTTAAGTATATGATTAAAGCATTTTCGACGTATTAAGCATAAACGGACTGTTCTTCTACCAGTTTTTACTCGGCAGCAGCAGCAGCAGTTTTAAGTGTATTTCGAGGCAAGCGCCGATCGTTCCCAAGCTGCCATGACGTAACAAGTGCCTTGGAAGTTCGCCTGTTCGCGTCCACGGTCCAGTTCGCGTCCATTTCGAGATGATTTAAAAATTCTATAAAATAAGTATACTAACGCATTAGGGAAATCAAAAGTTATTTCTGACTATAATATATTATAGACACTGTATGTATACAAAAGAATCGTACACTTAACTTTTCCTGTTTACTTCTCTTTCATTTTGACTTTGTTAATTGACGTCATAAGACTCTCAGAAAGAGTCAGCGGTATTTGGAAATAAAATAAATAAATAAATATCCCTGGACAAGTTACACAAATCGAATCGAACCCCAAAGTTAGTAAATTACATGCTTGTGTTATGGGTGGTTATAAGAATAAATTTTAACAAACACCCAGACCCGGAAATGCAGACATCTAAATGTTCATAACACAAATCCCTGCCCCGTCGGGAATCGGTGGTCTTTGTAGTTAGGCATGTACGCTAGCAACTCGACTGTCGAGGCGGTTGGAAATCACGTATTTGTTAGTAGTTTAACCTCCACTAGCAGTAGCAGGTCGCTATTTGTTCCAAACATAACTACTACTGGAGGTAACACCAGTTTGGCGCATCTTTCATATAAAAAAATTAAAAAAAATAAGTTTGCTATATTTTTTATTCACCTAAATCATATCATACTAGTTGCCCTTTATCCGAATGCATTTAGAATTACTTTCAAATTATACGGGTTATACCTTTTCACCATGTTATGTCAAGTGACATGTGTCACTTTAAGTAAACTTTATACAAAATTCTTGTTTCCTATGTATCTATGGAAGTCCCGCCTCAGATTACGTAGTATTATATACTCTTTGGGTAACACTTCTCACAAAGAACTGATGTAATTTCCAAATATTGTTGACTCTCTCTAATGTACCAGCCTCTCTTTCAGAGAGTCTTGTGAATTCAATTATTAAAGTCAAAATGAGAGAGGCCCGTACATTAGAAAGAGACAGTAATATTTTAAAAAGTCATCAGACTTTGTTAGGAGTGTAACCTGTGGTAGTCTATAGCTTCATAGTTCCGAATAAACACTAGATAGCATTTGTTTTAATTGTAAAGACCTAATCACTAGCTAAGAGCCATCGTTAGCCGCGCCTACAGTGGCATAGATTTCCGATAATCCATACAATTAAGCGGAAAGCACGTCTTCCCCGGAAACAAACCGGCCATCGATTATACAGGTCGCCAGCCAATTATTCTCTAAACCTTTCCCGAGCTTAGGATAAAGTGAATAGTGGCCCTACAAAGCTATTTAGCAAACTGAGAAAGGATTTTTTAAGGAAAAGCAAACGATTTTCTGATAAGAAAAGTGCCTCCACTGAAACCTGTAATTGTAAGCACAGTAAAATCTGCAAAAATCGACTCAAATTATTTCATTTAACAACTATTTCACGTCGAGATTTCTTTTTTTTTTCGGAAGACAAGGAATGATTCCGAAATAGTCCCACATGAATTTTATTAACATCTTACAAGTAGTTTCTAACTTATACTTAATAATGTTTAAAATTTAATCCTATCTTGAAGACTTCATAGTTGATATATCGAAACCCACTAGTCGGATCATGAAAAAATTATATTAAACCACCTCCGAATTATGACCTATATTTCTAAGAACCATCAAAATCAATTGGCTATTGACGGAGCGATCGCGTAACCATCGTACAAAAAAACATGGAGTCAAATTAAGCCTTTTTTAGAGTCGGTTTAAAAAGAGATTGGAATGGGTTAGTACTTTTACTAACAGCTCTAGTGAAAGGGATAAAATAGTGAAGGTTAGTTCGAAATTAATAATTCAATGAGTACTAGATCTATGCAAAACTCTGTCCACTTGTTCCAGTCATGGTATATATCTGTATCTATCTATAAGTACTTATAGTAAAATAGTAATGTGGATAGTACAGAGTGGATTCCGTAAATTGATGATATATAGATAAGACAAGATGAAAGGAATTGATGCAATCAACTAAAAATGGGCAGCAGCATAACACTTTTTATCCCGCACTCTAAAGGGGTTAACGTGGAAAGGGGTAAAAGTTGAAATATAAAGGCTATTATTCATTTACGCGTTGTCCGATTTAATTTATTCGTTTTTTTTTGTTGTATTTTGTTTACAAATTGTCTTAATTTTTTTTCTAAATAAGTATATGTACATATACATATCTTTCAAATTCATTCGGTTTTATGAGGCTTGACGAATATAGCCGAAGCACATAATTTTAATAGTAACTGTACATATCTTCACACCAAATCTCCTGCACGATAGGCAAAGAGTATCGTGTACCAAGTAGACGAAGTTCGTCGGGTCAGCTAGTATTGTAGTTGTTAATTTTTACAAACACATGAAAAAAAATATGTCAACTTAGCTTGGATTTCTTTAGGTAAGAGAAAAATGGGAAAATCACTTAATACTACCTCGAAAAACAATTATTAGACAGCTGCTCATACTCCCACTAGCCTCAAACGATTAATTGCGGGGCACGTTTCACAATTTTCAAATAAATTCTCATTAACAAGGTTGTGTACTTACTTAAGATGTGGACTCATTTTATTGGGCCCTTGAAACTTGGTGGTATCCAAGAACATTCCTCCACGTCGATTGTGCCGATACCCCTAACATAAAGCCTTCATAGTTTCGAAATGTAGTCGAAATACGAATAGGGTCAATCCTACTCTTATAAAAGTAGGTATATACCAAATGAAGTAGAAAAGTAATTATGAACTGCCCGTCGCAGCTTCGCACGGGTGGCCAAATTTGTTGAAACCGCATGAGAATTCGTTGCGTTGTTTAAAAGACCAAAACATACGTAGGTACAGACATCAGAAAGCGACTTTGTTTTACAAATGGAAAGTAGACGCTAGATTCCCGGCGTTGGGCGTGTAACTAGATATTGATTAACTATCTGACAAAGATGATCATGAGTGCTTTCGAGTAAATTGAAATTTGATGTAAGTTCCTTTATACACTCCTTTTAACCAACTCTAAAAAGGAGGAGGAGGAAATACAGTCTCGATTCGACTGTGTTTTTTTTTAGTTTTTTTTGTTACTAGTAGGATGTTGATAAAATGTATGTAGGACCATTTCGGAACCATTTGCTGTCTTTTGAAAAAATAATCAAATCATGTCGTGGTTCCCAATGAAATAGTTGGAGTCGGTTTTTGCAATTTTGCTGTGCATAATTATTTATTTGAGATGGCAGTTAACAATACACGGCCCTCCTCGTAGTAAGATACATGAGGCCTATAGACACTATAGATGTTATATGTTCGTCGCGGCCCTATCGCCCTGATGCTAGACTATTTTGTAAATCTGCAGGCTACCCTACCCTCCATACCAAGGCGGTTGATCTCTACCCGGGATATGCTGCACTGTACCAGTGACCTTTTTAACCTGCGATCACCTTCTTGCTGACTCAGGTGTTATCTAACAGTCTGGTCACGGGAAAATCGCTAAAGCGAATATTCGCGCGGTGCGACTGGCGGAGCGTCTGGCGACTAAAACAAAAGTATCGCAATGTTCTTAGCATGCCACGCGCCGCGGCGACCAGCGAAGCGACCGGCGAAATGTATCGAGCGAATCGCGGAGGCGACTGGCGGCGCGACGGGCGAACAAAACCAACGTATGAATCAATAAGGAGCAAGCCACGGAGTCGAGCGACAGATGCGGCGAATAGTACAGTGATTAAATGAGTTTAGTTGTTGTCGCCGCGAAAAATGAACCGCTGAATGAATTTTCAAGTGGCCAGGCTGTTACATATCGTCAGCTGTTTCCATATTTGTTGTTCGATAGCTTCAGTCGACTCGAAGATTCGAAAGTAAAAACTCCATGCTAGGGGTATTGGACTTAATACATTCATGACATTCAAGAGCCAGATTCCGTTAGCGTGAGAGGGCTTTGTTTCATGGACGTCATCATTGAACCTTGCATTATTGATCTTCATTGAAATTGAGATCTCTAATATTATTAGATGTTTGTGTTTATATTTGGTTTATTGGTCTCGTGTTATATGATCGAAAATAAATATATTAAAATCAAAGGCAAGAAATAAATAACGCAAATACATTCACTTTTATCAATCGTTTTATGCTAAACTTATAGTATGAATTAATGAATGAATGCATTAATACACTTTATTATGCACCAAAATTTAAAAATAATACACACTCGTTCACTTACTACATTTAACTTAGGTGCACACAGGGGCGGCGTTTGGGTATGGAGCGGTTGGGCTACCGCCCAGGGCACCAAGATGTAAAGGGGCTTCAGATCCTGTACTCCATATATATTAATCACATTTTAGTATGGTTTTGAACAGCATGTATAAATTACGCCCAGGGCGCTGCTTCTACTAAAACCGCTACTGGGTGCACTAAGGCGGTCTTATCGCTTCAGTGCGATGTCTGCCAGACAACCTTAGGGTGAAGCAGACAATTTATGTATTTAAAAACCGAGGTAGGGCTTCATAAAACGAAATTAATATAAACTCATGGTAATCTAACAACAATAGTAATAATATAACAGATAATAAATAACTTTTCACATTTTAGTTTGTTACTAACCTTTATAGATATTAAATGAGAGATGCAGAGAAAACATCATCTAATAGATCACAAACACGTGTCAACTTCCTGGGAGTAACTTGAGAATTCCTTATGTTTTCTCACGGATCATACTCAATATCTTGATTAAATAAAAAATAGTTATCGATTTACAACTTAAGCAAAATTTACTGTTTAAGTATCTTCATTCTATTTATAGATCTTTCTCAGTTCGTTAAATAATTTCACGTTTTAAGTTTAAATAAAATAGACTGAACGTGTTGATATGTATGACAAACTCGCACGTTAGCTTGGATGTATGATGAAGAAAGCAAATCTATTGCATCATTTTTGGAAACTTCCTATCAAGTCAACGACAACCTGAGATAACTGCCTATTTCCAAATTATGGTCTTTATGATAAATCGTGCTAGATAAAAAGACGCTATGACTGTATCTTATGACTGTCATTGGTTAATGGCCATCAACAAACTTACAGATAGATGGCTACTTAATTAATGATAATCATAAGATTTTTTACTCCGCGTCAATTATTAATAAAGATATTCTAGATATCTAACTCATAAAAAAAAGAAAAAAAACTCATAATCTCTATAAATAAAAATTAACCGCAATTTCCCGTGATTATCGCATCACGTGTAAACCAGGAAAGTTGCAGGGAAAATGGGAAAAACAGCTTTTTACTTTTTCCATACAAACCTTCAATTACTCTTGATTGCAAGAGACAACGGCGGTCTATAGACAACATAGATGTTATAGCTCTGTCCTGTGGCCGGGATGTTAGGCGCAATGTGGAAGTCTACCATTTCCCCTTCCGGTCCGAAACAAACATTGCCACCGCCATGGCGGCAAGATAGGTAAGACGATGGACATCCCGGACATCTTGCTACACAAGTTGATGGCAGTCCACTAGTATTCTTGATGGTAATGACCTATCAACCAATGCTCGTCTCGTACGCGCTGCAGTATTAGTAGATTATGTTGGTATGATTAAATATTTTTGTTTGTAAAAAACGTTTTAAGACGCATATTATACTTACAAATTTGGGAAATATTCTTCGAAATTTGTATGATCAAGCAGACAAAGTTAGATTACTTGTCCAACTTCATTTTAACGTTACCTAAAGATTACAAGACAGACAGATAGGTATATTTCATACAATTATATCATAATGTTTTTGTACTATTATCATAACTAAAGAGGTTATCGTTTATACATAATATTTAAATATTTATAGCCAAAAATAACTTTACTGATACCAGATAGTACAATGATTAAATTTTATCCGTCACTATATTCTAAAACTATAGTTATTTTTTTTTAACCGGCGGGAAGAGGCTCTCGACTCTGTCTTTTTTATTTTTTTTCGTATTTCGTATTTTGAAGGTTTATGGAAAGGTAGGTTGAGGATTCCGAAGCGAATAATCTGACTAGTGCTTTTTAAGTGATACATAAGTAAAACATGTATTCCCGGGTTTTGGCCATCTCATTGGTCGAAAATCTAGCGTACACAGCTTACCTCACCAACTAGTCGACGAGGACAGGCATCTGTGTGATTATTCTGGTATCGATTTAATATTAATGGTATCTATCTATTTAAGTATTTCTGTATAGTAGTATTGTTTACTAACATCTATAACACAAGTAGGTATATATCTATGTACCTAATTTGATTAATTTCAGGTTACATTCAGTTAAGTAACATGTCCAGAGGTATTTATTTATTAGATTGGCTCTCAAACTACTTTATCAAGGCGAAGGATAGCGATTAGAGTCGCGCTAGAGATTTCCCTCATTCTTGGTGTCTCGTACTTGGTAGTGTCATCAGTTTTGAGGTAGTAGTTGGAGGTACCTACTACTTTTCGTGAATGCTACATCACACATTCCTGAGCTGAATCAGAAAAGTATCGAATCTACATCAAATACTACCGCTGATATTAATCACCGAACAAATAACTCAATATCGCCAAAGGCGGCGTCAAAAGTTACTGAAACCGACGTGACTGGGTGAATAGTATCGCGCCCGACTCACCTTCACACTGCCCTGTAACACCAGTGCGATGGTTAAGAAATAATTTAAACTTTCATACTGTTACACAAGCAATGTTATTGACAAGAAAACCATTTCCGAATCTTCACATGAGTGTGTACCAAAGGAAACCCTCTGTTACAATTAAAACCTTTACATTACTATTGGTTATTTTCTGGAAATCTTGCTATTTTTTAATGATGGTAGTCCTTAATTTTGCCTGATGGAAACTGTTTCAGTTCGTTTGTAGTTCGTTAATTCTAACATAATCTACTTCTCCTATCGCCCGCGAATTTCTTTGCGGGCAACCAAAGGTTAAGTTTATTTTCTTCAAAATCAATTCATTTTTTGAACGTGAAGGAGACACAAAAAATTCGACGTTTTAGTAACTTACAAACAATAAATAGTACTAAGCTGTAACAGTAAATAATACAACACTTTTGCCGGCGACTTCGTCAGCATAGAATAATAGATTTTCATTTAAAACCTCGTCCCCCATTACCGTCTTTTGAGTGTTGGTTTTGAAAGAAAGTAGCTTATGTTTCATGCATATCAAATTTCATTTGTACGTGAAATAATAGGAAAAAATTATTAGGTAGTATTTATTTGTTATATATTTTTTTTTACTTTTTTTTATAATGTAGTTTATATAAATTGGTGAATTAAAAAATGTATGGTATCATTATGGTATCTCTACCACTTAGAAAATATGTGCATCTAGTATTTAAAAAAAGAGATTTATTAATAACAGCTCGAAAAGTTATACGGTGTGAAGGTTAGTCCACATCTTTAGTGGGAACGCAAGGAAAAGTACTCAAATCTAAACAGGTCAGAAATTCATATTCCTATCCTTCACACTAATGTAAAAGTAATTTTTTTTTTCTTTACCGTCACGCCGTAGAGTGGATTCCGTACATTGAAGATATTTAAAAAAATTAGTGAAAACGACTGAAAATGGGAAGCAGCATAACACTTTTTATCCCGCACTCTAAAGATGTTCCCGTGGGAGAGAGGGGTAAAAGTCGAAATGTAAATTGGGCTATAATTCATTTACGCGTAGTCCAATTTCATTTATTCGTTATTTGTTTTGTAGTATTATCTTTACAAATTGTCTTAATTTTTTTTCTAAACAAGTTTTATAGTTTAGAAATAGGAAACAGACTTATCAACACTTTTTATAAAATGACCAAAGAGCTATACATCATTTTTTATGTTAATAATTAATAATAAGCATATTTGGTTACTTCTTTAATGAGATCAATGATTTATACTCGTAATACTATTATAGAAAGATGAAGCATAGTACTTCGGAATGGCACATTGCTTTATAAGAGACTTTAAATCTTCTTCCTTTCTATCCGCCAACGGTATTCTTGTTGAATACAACCTTTTCAGTTTGGGGCCTAGCTCGACTTTGTCTCTGCAATTTAATTTCTTTAAACTCTTCTTGCAAATAGGATGTTTTGTACAAAATTCGGACACCGTTTGACTCACTCTCTGCCTTTTTAATAGTTATGATTTTTATATCATTTATCCTGATAGTCTCTCCTTCGGTACTTTTGTTTAGTTTAAACTCATTTCGTTTATCACGTATTTCTTGCCCTTTTTCTTTGCTTCTTTAATAACATTTATATATTGATCGGACACATAAATAGGCCCAGATTTGAGAGTTCTTTTTACTTGTTTTTCTATAGTAGAGTGAACCGAATCACCCTCATTTTGAGTGCGGCCCTTTATTAAGAATTTATGAGTTATGGATTCAATATTGTTAAGTTGTTTAACAGCGTAGATATACATTGAGAAAATAAACTGGTTCTTTCGTTGGCCACAACAATTGTCACTATAAAAAATATGTTTGATTTGCCAGAAGACGAAATATTTATTTTTTTGTATATACTTAAAAAGACAAAAACCAATTCTGTTTGCGCCTTTATTCCCTTCTACCTCGGTCCAGAAAAAAACACTGAGTGGTATGTTTTTAATTCGCAGATAGTGAAATTCGTCACCTTTGGGCACTTGCAATATCGCTTGTAGATCATAGCAAGGTAGTATATTTTTTCATCTATGGCTTTTTTTATTTTTAGTTTTTTCTTCCCGGCTTTGATTCTTCTCTGCTAAATGCTTTCCGTAGGATTCTTCAAGACTTTCTTTTCCTGCTATGTCTGAATTTTCATACGCTACACAATCACTGCAGTCTGCACTGGTTTTTCTTTGGAACAAAAAAGCTAATATTAAAGTCTTCGTTGAATAGCTTTCTATATGAGTGCAGTTTCACATAACATTCTCCCTTCTCTTCACAATCTTTTTGTTATCTCTATATAAATCAGTAACTGTTTTGCCTCCATCAATAAATTGCCTTGTCATCTGTTGTCTTAAATAATGACTCTCTGTCCTCGGTATACTGTTAATGTGTCTGTGAACTTCTGCTAAGAGTTCATTTTGAACTTGATTGTGCTTTTCGTGTTTTCCACGAAGGTCTGGTTCAACCAAAGAGTATAATAATATACCTATACAGGTCAAAAATTCCTGAAGAATTTAATTTATTTATGACAGTGCGTATACAGTACGTATGTGCGTATACATACAGTATATTGGCCTGTCGTTTATGCCCAATGTATTTTTGAATTAGGTATTACATACTTTTAGTTTTTGGCCTTCAATAGTAATATAAAATGCATGTTTCGCTTTTCTATTACTGTCTATCTTTTTTATTGATACTTAGGTTTGATTTCTTGTATGTGATTAGCAATAAAATTTCTCTGCTTAGACAAGTCTCCTAAGTTCCAATATCTATCAAAAACAAGTTTGCGTTGTTCAATTGACAACTTTTCTTTACATTTAAGTCGACAATGGTCGGTGCAAGGGTTTCCCATCTTTCTAGGAGCAATTACAGATTTTGATGTCGATTGATACTGTAAACCCATGTTGCGTAGTGTTTTTGCCAGATATTTTCTTTTATTTACTCCCCGTTTCCTTTTGTGTGATTTATTTTCATGTGTATCTAAGGAAAGGTGCAATACAGTTTTAGATTGGGTAGGAACTTGATTACCATTTATTGTGTCAGTCACAGTTTTCATCGCTAACACCTTCAATGGTAGTACAATTTTAGAAGTCATTGAATCAATAACTTCTTTTGTTAATTCAGAAACGTTTTTATTTTTATTATCTCTTGGGAGCTTTCATCCTAACTTTTCTATGGTTTTCATTGCAGGATTATGTTTAAAATACGGCAACGGGTTCTCCTCATTAACTAGTTGTGATTCTGAATATTTATGGCAGATGTTGTGGTTTTGTTGTGGTTCTGAATCTAATTCAATTTCAGCAGGAATATCTGGTTGGAGGGGAGTATTCATTTCACAATCTGATGAAGATAAATAATCTACAGTTTTGTAAAGCACAGGAAGAGTGAATTATGTTTGAAACAGCTGTTTCTAATATCTGACTTTGCGTACATGTAGGCTTTTGTTTGAATGGAGGTTGAGAGTCAGAGAACAAACTGTTGGATGCTGAACTAGAAGATCCTGATGACGAACTTGAAGACCCAGATGAAGAACTTGAGCTTGATAAACTGGATGATGAACGTGAATGTACAGATAATGAATTTGGAGACCTAGGTGAGTTTTCTTTGACCAAAGCTTTTAATTGCTTAGTGTGAATTGCTTTCTTCTTCCTTGCATACTGTCTATCAGCTGTGCTGCTAGATGACGAACTGTTGCTATTATCTGAAACTTTATAATATTTGTCGTCATCAGATGCATGTGACAAATATTTAGCGGACTCTGAGCTACTAGTAAAAGAAGATGGAGATTTCCTGTTTCTTAAACATTGTACATTAACATTATGTAAAGAATTACTTCTATTTGTTTCGCAGAAAGATTTACTAATTATGACATTTTCAAGGTATTCTTTTGAAGACGGCAAATCACTTGTAGTCAAACGGTGGTCTTTATTTATTGGTATATTTTCTTTTTCAGGCTGTTGCAACGGGGAAGTTGATCTATTAGTTTCTTCAATAATTTTCTTAAATTTTAATGTTCTTGGATTCGGTAGTGGCATGTTTCTGAAACAGTATTGGAGCATTAAAACGGCCAAAAGCAATCATTAGGAAGCAAATAAAATATAAAATCAAGGGAAATAATTATGCACTTATTAATTTAACATATTAAAATTATCAAAATTCATCTGTTTGATTTATAAAGATGATTTTTTATTTAATGTATTTAAGTCGGTTTTCCACGCACGTGATTTCGTTATTTTCAAATGCATTGGTGTTTCTTTCTGTATAAAGACAGCTTACGTTACTAACGTTTTAGGTTGTGATACAAGTTATTATAAACATTGCTTAATCTGTTTTTTATACTAATTTGTACCATAACATGAAACGGAAAACCAACTTTGCTTAAAAGGAAACATTATTGCAGTTATAAATTATAAGAATTATATATTGTACTTTGGCGCTTAAAAGTCACTAACAAAAAAAAATACTTTATAAATTTACAATTAAAGCAAGAGATTTATGAGTGGTAAACACATAACGACTTTATTTCATAACTTGGTATTGTATCTTAAATTTTAAATGACACAATGCAAATTAGGACAGTGTTGCATTAATGATTCAAAAATATTACATACAGCTAGGAACAGTTTAAACGACACTAATAAAAAAAAATACTTTATAAAGTTACTACAGAAATAAAGACTTCGACTTTTGATAAATACACAACGTCATTATAAGGTAAGTGTCGTTTTGAATTAAACAAACTTAACAAAATTTAATCGCATAAAGTCCTTATATTCAAAATGTCATTATCACTATTACTGAATTTTGCTTTAAGGTATACATTGTTGATGCAATATCGTCATTTTTGGAATAAATACACAATATCATAAACAAAATATGCAAACTTACCGGTTAAATTCAATGCACAACGCCACTTACCTAAAAATGACACTACGTTTCGCAGAGCTAGTAGCTAACCGTCCACCATCCTTGGCATTACTGAGTAATAAATTTTGTCCTTACCATTGCAAAATACGTAGGTCACACTATAAGTTTAGTGTAACTTAAAAAAACAACATATTATGGCCAAAATCTTATGATTATTGCTTTTCAAAATGATTTTTACATTTTAAACGTTTTTTCATGCGATCGAACCAATTTTTAAAACAGGAGGATCACAGATCTGAAGGCATGTTTTCTAAGTGCTGATTGAACGCTATCACTGCCTCTTCGGAGTTGGTAAAAGTCATCTTCATCATCAAATCTTTGAGTTATGGTAAAACACAGAAATCACAGGGTGCTGGGTCGGAGCTATTCGCAGGATGAGTGACGAGATGTACCTACTTTTTTGGAAGCTAGAAGCAAAGTCAGTTTGACTTTTTTTTTATAGAAGAGGAGGCAAACTAGCAAATGGGTCACCTGATGGAAAGTGATCACCTCCGCCCACGGACATCCGCAACACCAGAAGTATCACAGATGCGTTGCCGACCTTTAAGGAATGAGTACGCTCTTTTCTTGAAGGTTCCTAAGTCATAATCGTTTGGGAATACCGCCTTCGGTAACTGATTCCACAAAGGTGTTATACGGGGTAAAAAATGTCTTCGGAATCGCACAGTTGTAGACCGCCGAGCAACGTGATGATGGGCATGATAACTTAAGCTCTGACGCGATGTCCGAAGGTGGAAATCAGCGGCTGGAATTAAACCAAACAACTCCTCAGATCATTCTCCATGATAGATGCGGTAGAGGACACTGAGTGACCCAACATCTCTACGCAACGCTAAAGAATCAAGCAGATTGGTAATTGCCCGGTCATTGACAATTCGAATTGCTCTACGTTGAATGCGGTCAAACGGAAGGAGTTGGTACTGTGGAGCCCCTGCCCAGAGTTGAGAACAGTAACTCCATATGAGACCGAATTTGCGCTTTATATAGTTGTAAGCGATGGGCCGGCTTGAAATACTGTCTTGCATTACTGAGCACACCTTCTCCTCCACGTGACCACGAAATTGAACATTACTCGAAGTGTCAACGCCGAATATACCAATGCAGGCTGTGGCAGAAGGGAAAACTTGACTTTGTTTTGTTGGCCGTGTGTGAAAAAGCGTTGTCATGGTGTAGGAGGATGCCGCTTTTGGATCGTCTTTCGCGACCTTTTTATAACACCCTGGGTAAACAAACGGTAGAACACTACTCGGCATTAATACTCATTTTGTTTTGAGAAATTTTAGAATCATTCCCGAAAACTAGATAGGTATCATTTTTAACATTTTGGCAAACGGGAGTTAAATGTGAATATTGCTAAATCTACTGTCAATAATCAATAAAAAAAATGAACAAATAATAAGACGTAAGCCGCAAAGTCAGTACTTGCTAGGTACTGGGTACTAACGTGTGATAGAAAGAAAATTATGTGATTTTACATTCTTATTTTTTTATCGAATCAGGCGTTACTTTGCGGAAATCCAGTATAGCAGATGAAAATAAGCATTTTTTGCTAATTCCGCGTAAGCAGTGTAACTGTTGAGGCGATAAGACCTCCAAATAACACAGAATGTGACAAGCTTAATGTTCCCATCGCCCACCACCGCAAGCACACTACGAATAAAGTAAGAACTCGGGAAACGTCCTTCGCCATCTTTGTCGAAGAACTCACCACAGATAACACCAAATCCCACTCGACGTACGTTTCGCCTCGACACCGAGGCATCCTCAGGAAATCG
>NJDC01006434.1:36091-47087 GCA_002245475.1 Calephelis virginiensis | reverse complement strand
GCCCCCCCGCCACGACAAGGCTCTTAAATTTACCTAGTACAACCCATCTCTACTTGCCGCCGCCTCGATTGAGCTCTTATTACAAACGCCCCAATGTTAATTATTCGTAATCGCGTCACGAATCGATTGTGGTATCTGTTCGACTCGATTGCTGTTAAAAATTCTTATTAATGGGGAATTCGATATATTTATTTGTTCATTCAACAATGTCCTGGACACATTAGTGTTTACTAAGATTTCTAATTGTTCCAAAATACTTATTTAACATTTCCCTTACCCTAACATTCCCTTTTCACATCTATGAATTATTTCGAAGGAGAGATCACTAGCCAAATAGTGACCAGCTTCCAAAAGATGCTTTGCGAAATGAGATTTATCAAACTGTTTGACCTATATATGTTCCGTTATAGGAACACTGAAGTTTATAAATCCCTGACTTATCTTTATTGTCTAATTTGTCCTTACCATTTCAATTTTTTTCTTAGCGGATTACGTGTTCGAAAAGCAACGTGTATATGATTCGACGTTCGAGAGTGTTTAATTTTTTTGGATATTTGTTCCTCATTAGTGAAACTAGATTTGTACCTAACAATATTTTCTGGTGGCACGGCATAATGATACCATAACATTGTTTTCTTTATTTTATTTTTAATAAAACTACTAGCCGACCCGGTGAACTTTGTATCGCTTGACATTAATAGGTAAACATAACTAACAGATTGAAAAGACTAAAAAGCAACGCCTTTCCCATTTTCCCTGCAACTTTCCCGGTTTTTCTTTTCATAAGAACCTTCTCCTGATAAAAAATAACACAATAATAAAAGAATTACCCAAATCGGTCCCGTCGTTCGGACACTATGCACGTATAGCCATTCTTTTTTAAAAGCTTTTATTTAACTTGTAATATATTATGTTAGTTCAGATGGAATCTTTGAACTTAATTTTGAAGCAGATATCTTGAACCGATTGTGCTGAAATTTTGTATACACGTTTAGTTTGGATGACAATGCATGATGCTACAATATTAGTATCAAATTAAAGAACTCTTTGAGAGCAACTCGAAAAATAACGTGACGTCATTCTAAATCCCACACGGTGGATGATCCAAGGTGGAGGAATAGTTATTTTTAATGCACTTCTCCAGTATGGGTACCAAATAAAAGAGTTCGTTGAGACTAACTCGAAAAATAATGTGACGTCATTTTCAATCCAATATGGTGGAACACCTAAGATAGCGGAATAGTTATTTTTAATGCACTTCTCCATTATGGGTATCAAACAAAAGAGCTTCTTGAGACCAATTCGGAAAATAATGTGACGTCATCCTCAATCCAATATGGAGGCCCACTTAAGATAGCTTAAGATAGTGGGTATCAAATGAAAGGGATTGTTGAGAGCAACTCGAAATATAATGTGACGTCATTCTAAACAATATAGCAGACCAAGGGTATTAAATGAAAGGACTTACTGAAACTATTTGGAAAATAATGTGACGTCACTTAAAATTAAATTAAATCCAATATGGCGTGCTTTTGAAGGGGTTCTCTGAGAAATATTATTTTGTTAAAAAAAAATATAAGTTTGTGTGTATTAACAAGTTGGGTGACATCAGCATTGGTTTGACTAGGAGAACGACAACTCTAAAATCAAACCGGGAACTGTGTTTTGTCAGGCACAAGTAAGCAGACATTAGTGTAGCATTCATCTAAACACCCAAGTCAAGGTGAGGCGTGCCGAGGGCTGAGTGGCACCGGGGTGTAACATGATGTCATGAACGTACCATCTCAGGGCAGTTTGGCGTATCCTGCTGTAAATTAGCTCTTACCCTTCTAAACGTCGCTCTGGGAGTGTCAACAAATAGTGCAAAATGAGAAGCTTGTTGAAGAGCTGGATTAATCGAAATTAACCGGCAAACCATTTTGCAACAATGATGCGTTAAATGAGATGAACAGACTATGGAGCTTAGCCAGCGATAACTAAAAAGTGTAAAATAAACTAAAAGCAAAAAAATATTTTAAGAAAAAGCTTTATTTAAAGGCTCTAAAAAGAAGAAAATAAATTTTTTCTTTAAAAATATTAATTAAGAACTTAGAACCTCATTATACACAACTTATATGATCATAAAAGCTTGTCACGCGATTATCTCGTGTAAATAAACTAGTAGGTACTAGTTTATTTACACGATAGTGATTTCTGTAAAGAAAAATTATTTTAAAGAAAAATTGTTTCTTCTTTTTAGAGCCTTTAAATATAAGCTTTTTCTAAAAATATTTTTTTTTGCTTTTAATTTATTTTTATTATATGACTAGCCAACCCAGCAAACTTCGTATCGCTTGACGTTAATAGATTTAATACTCCAGTAACAGCGCAGTCTGCCGGATCGAATGTAAAACATTCCAAAATCAACGACTACTTACAAATAAAAAAAAATTTAAAAACATTTTCCAATAGACCGAATTGTGAATCTAAACCATTCTCGAATCCCCTTGAACACACAAAAAAATAATCAAAATCGTTCCAGTAGTCTAGGAGGAGTTCAGTGACAAACACACGTACACAAGAAATATATATGTCGGAACGAAACACAACCTACCTATCTACTGGCCGATACATGAGCCGCCGGGCTGGTAGCCCGGGAACGTACAACTTGTGGGCGTTTGACCACTAAAGAACTTGGAAATATCAGAACAAAGTCGTAACACGTGATCCACTCGATCCTGATGTCCACACTCTATCATTGAGTACTTTCGCACCAACAAGTAGCGTATGCCTATCCATTGCCAAACAAACCACCGTGAACATGGGAATAAGCATTCCACTATGACCACAAAAGTAAACCCCCGAAGGGGAAGGGAGAGCTCCACCCGCTCTTCCCGCGTGAGTGCCAACCAAATAATGTACCCCCCGAATGACCCACAACCCGGGCCCTAGATCATAATTGAATTAACAATTACGATCTAGAGTTATGTCTATGCCATCCATGCCATGACATAGACCATGACATGTCATGCCATGACAGGGAGAGACCTATTACCAGTGGCGACCTCCGTACTAGACAGCGGTCCAAACATAGCAAGGCGTTCACAAAGAATGCCTCACGAAGCATGCTCGCTTTGACTTATATAGCCGTAGCAGCCGATAAACAAGCTGATAAGACAAAACCTGCAAGCGCACCTGCTACTGCACGTGGTGTTTACTTGAAGCCTTTGAATGCAAATCTATATTGCGCTAGTTGCTACGTCAACTGTATTAATAACCACAGTGTCTAAGCCACGCATACGACCTTGCGACATATATATTAAGATTAACAATGTTTGCCTCTGCCATGTGACAAATTATCCTTAACTTCTTTTTGTAGAATCCAAATAAAATTGCAAATTATTATTTGGATTTAAGTATGGATTTCCGCAAAGTAACGCCTTCTTTATCTATCAATTTTCTTTTTGTAGCTTTGCTGACTTAAAGGGATAAATAAAAGTCTATTTTCATAACTATTGTACGCAGACCATTTTAAGTTGCCAAGGATGACATGATGACGCAGGCAGTACCTAGCGGTTTTAGTAATGGCAGCGCCCTGGGCGTAATTTATACGGCGCCCCTTACATGCCATACCATACCAAAACCATACTGAAAGGTAAATTATGTATAGCGTACAGGATCTGACGCCCAATTACTTCTTGGCGCCCTGGGCGGTTGCCCAACACTGTCCGTGGACGCAGGGATAGTCGTATCAGTATAAATTGGCTTGCGAAAGATACCAAAGTCGTGACTATTATTTACCCTAGTTATGGTCAAACCGAGAAAATTTAACGAATTTTCTTCTTTGATTTCTGACTTAAATTTAATTTTGGGGTGTTTATTTAGATTATTAACGAAAACCTCCAATTGTCTCTCTGTACCAGTCCAACATAATATGATTATGTCATCTATGTACATGTTAGACTGGTACAGAGCAAAATCCCTTTCCGAATTAGAGAGCAAAGTAGACCATAAACTTGAGGCTAATAGTTTCAACTTGAAGTCCGCAACATATTATTCCCACTTCATTCAACAGGAACGCCTAATTATAAATGATACAGTGAATAATAATGTCTAACTATCGATTAGAATACTGGAAGGAATTAAAAGGGCTCATTTTGAAGATTACAAATTGAAGGCACTTAGTAATAATTCGCTCTTAATATCTATCTTTTATTTTATTTTAATGGGTTACCAACGTTTAAGTACAATGATAAAATATATTTCAACATGCATAATAACTTAAGCTACTTAATTGTATCAAACATTTACAGGTAAACACCGCGTAATTATAAAACTCAAAGTTACTAATTACAAAGCAACTCACCTAAAGAATTTAACTAACTTACACTAATTTAACTCTAAAAAAACGAAAAACATGAATAAAGCAACGAAGATGTAACAAATAAAATACAAACAAAAACGTATCAATTAAGAAGCACAGTATTAAGATACAACAGTGTAAAGAAAACATGCAGTACCATCATTTGTCAACAACAATTTGTGATAAAGTTTTTCGAATCTTGTTGAACTGCAACCATTAACCATAACAGAAAAGGTGCGATTTTGAAGGTATGAATTAGACCACACAATAAGCGAACCTGCCACTCCCTAATATGACAACTTCTTTAATAACAAATTATGAGGCATGCGGTCGAAAGCTTTACTAAAATCTGTGTAGATAACATCCACTTCACTGTTAGTGTCAATAAGGCGGGATACAGTTTCAGTAAAACTTGTCAAATTAGCAGCAGTTAATCTACGTTTCACGAATCCAAACTGACTATCATTTATATATTGATCTAAATGCCGCTGAAAAAATGGACAAATTAAAGACTCAAAAACTTTGCTAAATGTAGATAAAATGGAAATCGGCCTGTAATTAGATATGATTTCATTTAGATTTAGATTATCAGGAAGCTTATCTTCTATTACTTTAATATAAGTTTTATAACAATCAACAGCTTACTTCTCACATCGTTTACTTAGTAGATTTAATTGTATTTTATCCATTGGATTTTTATATTTCTTGTACCTGACAAACATGTTATACTTTTCCTCTAGTGCTCTAATAAGATCGCAACTAAACCATACAGGAAATTTCTTATTACTTTGTTTTCGCTTGGGTATGAATTCTTTAATTATTGTCTGAATTATATCATAAAAAACAGATACCATCTCATTGACATCTTGTAACTGTTTTAATTTTCCAAGCCAATCTTCTGATTCTAGATGGGTCCGGATATCATTGTAGTTTGCTTTAAAAAGTCTAATTTTAACTCTTGGCTATTGCATGGAAGTCTATTATCATTGATTTTGCCAATACAGAATATCAAAGGTGGGTGAAGCCGGTCAACTATCGACAATGCTATTTGTGATTCTTTTACTTGACAAGAAGGAAGGTCTGAAATTTTATATAATCTTATTGCTTGTCATACCAGATAACTTAATGCTAGCCGTTACCAACAAGCTCGCACTTCAGTAAGGTCTTGATCTTAAGAGCGGTCTATTAACTCGGGCTTAAATATGCCTTGGACAAAGTATTTATCTTTCTGTTGTGAAATATTTTTTGATAATTTGCATTGCGTAAAGATGAGTTCCCTCATCGTCCTCAACCATCATAAAGTGCCTAGGCGATGTTGTAGGAATAGACTCCATCTGTAGGAACAGCATCGCATTTTTCGCGCATATCCTTTCCTGTCACCCAGACCCACAACTTTCTGGAGTGAGCGAAAAACCTAGCAAGTGGCGGTGGTGGCAGATGTAGTTCAACCCTTAATTTTATAGCTACTGCGTTCCTCGCCAAAAACCATAACACCACGAATTGGTGTCACGGTTTGGTATGCCAAACATCAATTCACCAGCACCACTTGGTACATGGCATCTGCTATATGATTTTGTAGATATTTTTTGCCTACATTTATCTCATTTTTTCCACCCTTAAGGAAACAGTTGCCGGCGTCGACGTTTTCAAACTCAGAGACCTTTAAGAGGTTGCATATTTCTAAAAGTTCGAAAACGCAACTGTGAGACCCCTGACAACTTCCCTTACCCATGGGCGGTAGTGATAATTTACCATCAGGGCAACCTTTTGCTCGTTTGCTATCACAGAAAGCTTCATATTTTGTTGTGTTTATAGAGCTATCTCTGTTTTGCAACGACTGACCCTTAAATTGTTACTCAAGCGGCAGATGAAGAGAAAGAAAAAAAGGCCTAAATGCCTAATAGTTAGCTCATTAATGCTCTCCATCTAATTGAAATTCGTGCTCCTCTTACTCACACTGGCTGAATTGCGGATTGATAGCCTCAATTTCCCATCCTAGAGCTTATCTTAACCCTCAAAATACTAGGTGGCAGAGTTTGACAGCGTCTCGCCCGGATTGGTACTACCGCCTTACCTATTCCTGCCGCCATAACGTCAACACTTGCCGTTGACGTGCTCCGGTTCAGAGGATAAGATAGCCGGTAAACTTACTTTTGTTTGAGGCTTAACGTCTTGGACTCATGTTGGCAACACCCCAATACTAACTTTGGTGTCTCAAGGCGGCGTAAATTTTAATTTAATATTTACCATTTTTTTTTGACACTTTTCCTTCCAATATCATTAAAAAATACATATATTGGTATCTTGGTGTCCCTGGCCTTTTGAGCGCACATAGGCATAGTCCTGGCTGGGTGTGGTATTTCAGAATCAAGATCAAATTTAGATCATCTTTTGGAATAGGTGGTCCATTTATATGGCCATTATACCCAGCAATGGACAGAAGATTGTGAAGATGATAATGACAAAGGAACAATTTCATAACCCTATTTACAATAAGAGATAGGCTTGCTCGAGTTTCGTTGTATTTTTAATAATAATAACACAACTGGTTCCTTGGGTACCAAACTATTGTAACGATCTGTTCTGTGTGTGATCTGTGTGACCACGTTGTTGGGCGAGAGGTTAGCATACACGCCTAAAGCAGCCAAACATTAACGATACTCAGGTTATATTCCCGACGACGCCAGGCAATTTGCGATGAACATAGATTTCTGGGTCTTTTGCGGCTCACCGTGTAAATCGATGTTAATGAAATTGGCCACGAAATTTACAATTTGTTCTAGCATAGTTGGATGCTAACAAGGAATAGTGTTCTGAATACAAATTGGCGACTATTAATCTATTCTGAGTATGTAATGTATTAAATAATAAGGAAAAGTTTAAGTTACCTACGGTTTTAAGTCTCATAAACTAAAAAGTATGAGAAAAAACAAGCATCTTCAGGCCCATATCCCCAAAGGGGTAGGCAGAGGTACAACCAGGACACCCACGACTAGCCGCAGACACTAAGTTCCACAATGTGATAGCTTGCCAAGCATATCGCCAACCGGGCACATTTCCAATCCCGAGCAACATTTTTTTACTAGAAAATTGGAAAAACCCAATTTTCTTTTTGTTGCCCGACCCAAGATTCAAGCCCAGGACCTCATGCAGTCAAGTCCAACAACTGTACCGCTACTTTCAATAATTAAGCGCATTATAACTGCAAAAAATTACTTACAATTTCATAAGGTACCACGTCGCGATTTGATATTTTATTATTAATAAATACTTAATAATTTTAATTAAAAATAATAATTTCGAAAGATAGCAACTGATTCCGAAATGGCTCCACATAAATTTTATCAGTATTCTATTTTTGTTTTTATTGACGTCATCGTTGATAGGTCGTCGACATAAGCGAAAAAATAGTGCACTATAACTCATAACCACTAGTCGGATCATGATAAAATTAATATGAGACCACATCGGAATCATGACCTATATTTCCAATAAGAACCATGAAAATCGGTTGACCAAGACATCGCGTAACAAACATACAAAAAACAGACAGATGAATAAAGAACCAACTTTTTTTAAATCGATTAAAAAATTGAATAAATAGATTAATAGTCACCAATTTGACTTTTCGTGGGTTGATGCAGTATTGCATGTCATCATCCTGTTTAAATAAAATTAAAAATCGTTAAACACAGCCGACATGTTTTCAGCTTTTGGAAACACTGACTTTATTACATAGCGATTATAAAAATCTTTTTCCATAATAAATAAGATTTAGTAATTTTACAGTTAAGCATTCGGACCATGTTTGGACAAAATAGGTATAAAACAAGTGAAGTTGCGATCGAGCATGTAAAACCGTGGGAAACTGCTGGTTTAAAATAAAATTTTCAACACGTTTCGTTAAGGTGATTATATTAGTCCAATGAATAAACTGGGGGTAAGGCCCATACAACCTCTATTAAATTAATTTATTATTAACTAGCTATTTCCCGCGTTTTATTAGGCGCTCACATCGCATGTGAGGGTCATAGCCTTCCTAAAACAAGATTTTCTTGTTCAAATAAACAAATTCATTATCTCCATTGCATAAAAGTAGATTAGAAATAAAACAAAAACTTCCGCCGTCGCATTCCTTTATTGTACGAAAACTGAACAAAATATCCAATAAAATTCATCCTATAATTATAATCTTAAAAAATAAGTAAATCTTGAATTGATAAAACTGATTGCTGCTGTTAAATTTTGCGTTCACGCCTTCGATACAACGAATGCAACCTATCTTCTAAATAAAGAAATAAAATGATGTTAACGCCGCCTTTAAATGTTATTTGAAGGTTTTGAGATGTTTTCCTCGACTTATTTAAGGAGTGACATATACTGCTCGATGATATATCTAGATAAGACGTATTAATACAACCTAGCTTACAACTTAGCTTAAAACCTATATAAATTGAAGTTACTCATCGAAATAAAGTACCTCTAGCTTTCTTTAGACAAAATCCACTGTACTGCGGTTCATGCAGTGAGGTCAAACTGTTTCACGGAAGGTGGCGGAATGCATTTTTTTATTTGATTAAATCTTTTGCTTTAATTAGGTCGCGCATGAGTCCCTTCAGGTAACGAATTTCCCGTTGAAGGTCCGAGCATTTGTCACGGAGCTCGCCGTGACGCTGGCGTAAGCTTTGTTCCTCGTTGAGTAAAACTTCAACTTCCGCCTTTTTCTTCTGACGGTAACGGGTCGCCGCGTTCTTGTTTTGCTCCTTCTTACGGGAGCGACGGTCGTCAGAAGAACGCGAGTATGGTTTCGGGCGAGAGCTCATGCACCAATCGTCGTCCGTAGATGACGAGCGCGGCGAAGAAGGTGGGGACGACTGGGGAGACGAGCGAGGAGACGGTGACGCACTGCGGGCGTAAGGCTGCGGAGATGCAAGCTGGGCTGCACGGTGACGAACGAGTTCTTCTAAAGCCTGGGAGTTGGAATCATATTCGGGCACAATTACTGGTGTAACTCCACGAGGCCATTGATCAATTGCTGTTGGTATTGGAAGAGCCGTTGGAATAGGCACAACAGGGGGCATAGACTGCGCCTGTTGGGCATAGCTTTGAAGGAGTTGCGTGGCCAGTCTTGGTGGACTCTGAGGTGGAGTTAGGTGAGTGAGTTCCACAGCACCATACACAGTCTCAAATTCGCGGAGGAGTTCTTCCGTTGGTTGCGGTACCACTTGAGCAGCGTAGGGCGCGACTGGCGCTGGAATTGATGAATCCTCAAGGCGCACTGCTACGGGGGCCATGTTTTGGAAATTGTCGAACGGCAACTCCATCTTCTCTTCCAGCCAGTTCGGGAATACATTTTCTGCAACCATACACATCACATTTTAATTTCTTTTTATTCACTCATTAATTAATTATCGTTAAGCTAGTGCTAGCAGGGCTCAAATGAAATTTATATACATATCATTGCAAATATAAACCTATGCCGGCAACATTGCATCAGCCTAAAATAAATTATCAGATATCAGCGACCCATCGCTGAAAATTTCGGATTACGCCAACGTATACAACACGAATGTTATTTCGTCAGCTTTATCTAATCCTAAACAATATTACGTGAGATCCAATACAAATACTTCCGATATGAAGTCAATGGCTTTTCTTGTTTGCTTATGACTAGATAAATTTGAATCTATTAGTCATAGATTGTGATGAGATATGTAAAATGCCAAACTATGTAATCATATAATTAAATTTGTAGAAATACTCAACATTAAAGTAAGGTTTTTTGGGGCTAGCGTACACGCCTTACTCCACCGACCAATCGCGAGGCTCAGCTTCGATTCGTGATTGGGATTGTGTGATGAACATTTAGATGTCTGCATTTCCCGGTCTAGGCAATTAATTAATGTATTAAAGTAAGTATCTATTTCAGTTTTACTATGTATTAGAATCGTTGACTAGCACCCATGACAAAACAGGGTTAGATTCAATTTGCGTAACTTGTTCAGGGATATATACGTTTTTATTAATTTTGGTACATATCCTTATGATATAATTTTTGGGTGTTGAGATAATTAGGAGGCTAGAGTGACATGGGCTTTTTTGGGCATAAATAAATTTAATAAACGAAAGTAGCCGAGGAAAACGAGAAAACTATTTAATAATTATTAAAATAATTGGCAAAAAATTATCTGGCTTGATTTCAGTACTTTATCTCAGTTACGTCATAGTTTGTCTATAGCCAATCAGTGTGGCCCTTTTTTGAGTAGCTCATGTGTTGCTAATCTCGCTGTTTTTAAAATTTAAGCGGACTTTGTAGGCAAGCAAAATGCTCAGCCCGAGACATCATTATTTAAATGGATTGACCTGCCCCTTATACTTACAACAAACAACAAGGGCGGTCTCCCGGGAGACCGCAAATCGACTTGCTGCTATGTTCGGGTTACTGGGCAGATCGATTGGAGTAGTGACTCGCCGCTTGGCGTTAGGCGTCGGACGAGAAGAGTTCTACGGTGTAGTGTGGTGCCTTGTGAGTTTATGCTGAGAATGGGTGGGAGGCTCAAGTTGGCGCTCTATCAGATCGGCTCTGGGTAGTTGCTGCCTAATCATACTTATACACAATAAATATTAGCTGTTACCCGTGACTTCGTTTAGACA
>NJDC01006434.1:0-28883 GCA_002245475.1 Calephelis virginiensis | reverse complement strand
TTTATAGCATTTGGCAAAGCACGAGCAAGAAAATAACACACACTGCAGAAGTGAGGACAACCTTAAGTTATCGCATTGATCCTAATGAGCACCGTCTATACAGAAAGTTTGAGGGATAGAATTTGGCAAAGCATGAGCGAGAAAATAACAGACAGTGCAGATGTGAGGACAACCTTAATTAATTGCAATGATCCTAATGAGCACCGTCTATATAGAAAGTTTAAGGGTTAAAATTTGACAAAAAACGAGACAGAAAATATCACACAAAGCAGATGTGTGGACAGCCTTAAGTTATTGCAATGATCCTAATGAGCACCGTCTATATAGAAAGTTCAAGGGTTAAAATTTGACAAAAAGCGAGACAGAAAATATCACACAAAGCAGATGTGTGGCAGCCTTAAGTTATTGCAATGATCCTAATGAGCACCGTCTATATATAAAGTTTAAGGGTTAACACAATGCAGATGTGTAGACAGCCTTAAGTTATTTTCTATAAATAAATTACTTCGATAAGTATTAATTACGTTATTAATTATATATTCTATATTATTTTACACTATTTTCCTGTTGCGCCGCCTCAGTACCACAACTACGTATTTTCGTCGACGCGTTGAAAAACCCAACCTCCTATGTACGCTATTAAGGTAAAGCTACAAAATCCAAGATCTTTAGAAAGTTTAGAGTGAAATTTTATTTAAATCAATGCCATTACTTGTTTTACGATTTGGAATCTGACATCCTGTAACATAATGATAGATATGTATACATCTTAACTAACTTAAAAGTGTTTTCAATAAATGAGCAAAATTTAAACCAGCCTTTCCCAAAGTGGGCGCTATCGCCCCCTTGTGGGCGCTGGAAGCCTAGAGAGGGGCTGGAAGCAAACATGAAAAAATTGTTTTATTGAAGTCCAGGCGAGACATTTACATGTTATTATTGAGGTTTTTGACGAAAAAAACGAGGAGGGGGCGCTACAAAATTACTGATTTTCAAAGTGGGCGTTACATGAAATAAGTTTGGGAATCTCTGATTTAAACTATTTAATCAAAAGTCGACTCCACGCCTTTTTTTTGTGATAGGTCAGCGAACAAGCACGTAAGTCACCCTACAGGTGGTAAGAGACAACCGTGGCTACAGGTGTGTTGTTGTATTGCAACCGGACTGTTTAGCTTACTGTGCAAGTCTACTCTTCGGACCGAAACATAACAGAATAATTATGGCGGCAGAAATAGTTAAGGCAGTGGATTCCTACTCGGACAAGCTGCTGCATAGCGTTCTACAACCAGTTGTCTTGTTAGTGAAGACTTATTTTTTTAAATGTGCTTATCTCTTACGTGCTGCCTGGCAGAGATGCAGATGGTCTATTCTACTCGGCGGACTCGGACCAACAAAATGAAACCTAAGATTGCTACTTCAAAATATGTTTGAAAAAAGGTCAATTGATGATGAATGAGTAATCGAGTTCATTAACTAGTGAGACTTTTAGTTTGATTTGAAAAATAATTATCGCCTCTGTGGTCTAGCGGTCCGAGTGTTGGACTTGACTGCATGAGGTCCCGGGTTCGAATCCCGGGTCGGCCAACAAAAAGAAAATTGGATTTTTCCAATTTTCTAATAAAAAAAAATTTTGGTCGGGATTGGAAATGTGCCCGGTTGGCGATAGGTTTGCCACCTATCACATTGTGGGACTAAGTGTCTTCGGCTAGTCGTGGGTGCCTTGGTTGTACCTCTGCCTACCTCTTCGGGGATATGGGCGTGAAGATACTTTTTATTTGAAAAATAATTCTCAAATCAAAAGACAAATAACAAGTTATTGTTTTTCGATGTCTTCAAGCATTTGCGTCAATGTCTCGATAAATCGGTCAAGTGCGATCCAAGCTCGCGTTTCCAAGGAACCGCGTAACTCGTAACTAAAATTTCCGTATCCATACTATTGTCGACATTATTATTATAAACCCGAAAGCGTATTTGTTTGTTCTTTCACGTCGTAATTTCGAGCGATTTTATTTATTTTGGATGCGGTGACAAGAGGCTGGAGTGACATAGGATACTTTTTATCCTGATATCTAAGCAGGTTTGGGAAGATATAAGGAAAACATTAATAAGGTACTGTAGCAGAGGGCAACATCGAGTTTCTTATAAACAAAGCATAATGCAATACTTGTTTAAAACACAATTAACAATGCTAAATACTACATTAGCACTTTAATTCCTTAGTATATATTTTACTTTAAACAGCTGTTTGAATAAGCATTCAACATACCAAGTTTTAATTAGAAACAGAATAAAGAAGAAAATATTATATATTATATATAAATATAAATAAATATATAAAATAAAGAATAAAGAAGAATAGAAGAATAAGAATAATTAAATTTAATGTACCTGTAAGATTTCATTTAAACGACTTGCATTAATTAATTTCATTTTTATAATAAATTAATTATTATAAATATTCTGGATTTTTTACATACTGTGTTAAACCACAAATGTACAGAATTATTTGTTTTCAAAATATGATTCATAATTTTTTTGTACAAAATCATATTGATGCGTTTATTTTATTTATCCATAGCTTAGCTTAGTGTGCCTGAATTTAAGAAAATATCTGATAAAATCTTGTTCCGCAACTGCTAGTCACGATATTATTGTGTGTGACACTAATGTGTTTAATACTAACAGCGAATCAATCCGTTGCATAAGTACTGTAGTAAATTATATCGGTGACAGGCTTTAAGGGCTCCACAGACCTTCAGGTTATTTTAACTTTCAATTATAACTTCAAACAGCAATGAAAATAATGCTATCTAATCCGATCTTACGTGAGCAAATTAACTTTTCTAAAATATCTTCAATCTTAATGTACATACATACATATCTTCACGCCAAGTCCCTTACGGGGTAGGCAGAGAGTATCGAGTGCCAGACCTCACGATCCTGACAAACCTGTCTTGCTTCCCTCACATTCATAACCCTTTTCATACAAACACGCCGGTTTCGGAGACTCTTGACACTACCCTCAGATAATATCCGATTGATCTGATCGTGAAATGTCAGCCTTGGTCTCTCCGGGTACCTACATCCTTACACTACTCCTTACACCTATACAATCTTAATGTAGGTAAACATAACTCTTTTGTGATTGTCTTTTTATAATAAGTTCTTCGAAATGCATATGTAAAGCTATGATTTATATATTAATTACTAATCCGGGGAAATCCTCGCGAAACTTTGCGTACTTAGACGTCAGGATAGTAATGTTATACTCCTATACTGGCCTTTTAAGAGCGGGTTCAGTAGCGAAGCTAGGCAAGCAAACTTATGGATAAACGCTAGTATAAAAATCTGAACATCACAAAAGTAGACGAGTGAGCGAGACGAACATACAATCTCAGTTCAACTTAGTATCTAATGATACATGCATTTACAAAACATATTGATAAGTTGCTTTTATCAATCTGTAATGACGTTCGGTCATCCGTCGGTCAGTCGGTTTGTTTACGGGGGCCTTTAGTTGACAATCTCATAATCGATATCAAACGCAGAAATGGAGACAAGTGACCAATGATATGCTGGTTTATTTATTGGGCGAGTTAGCCGAGGTCGCCGTGTCCGCGAACTGGTTTATCACTCAATCGTGGCAAAACGTGGAAAGATTTCAACTCCACATTTATGCATTTATATGACAAAACAATGTACTACTACATTGTTGATTTCGTTTAATTCCATCCAAGATGTGGAGCAATTATTTCGTATTAAATTTATTTCAATTAATTTAAAAAAATATGCAATTTGAATCTTCACATAGTATAAAACAAAGTCGCTTCCTGTCCCTGTTTGCCTTTGTGTGCTTAAATCTTTAAAACTGCGCAACGGATTTTGATGCGTTTTTTTTTTAAATATATAAAGTAATTGAAAAGGAAGGTTTGTATGTATAGGTATTTCATAACCGTGCGAAGCCGGGGCGGGCCACTAATTTAATTATAAAATGTCCCTTTGACACTGGGTATCTTGTTTACTATGGAACTAGCGGATGCCCTCTGACTTTGCTCGCCCGTTCTAGCTGCTAACTTTTACTGCCCGATTCCTATCTTGCACGTATTTAGGCCCCACAATTGCATATACAAAATCATATTTTTTTATGATAATGGAAGGCAAACAAGCAAACGGATTTTCTGATGGTAAGAAATGCACTCACTTCAGACACCAAAGGTGATAATGCTGTGTTGCCAACCTGAGGCCGGTATCTTAGGCCTAAAGCTAAGGTAGAGTAAAACAATTACGGCTAAAATGATAGACGTTTGTAAGGCCGGTTACATACGTTCGATATTCCGAAAATTTAATCAAAGTGCATAGCAAATCCACACAAATTGATTCCGTGAATATAATTGCTGACGTATGAAGCAGGTCCATAAATTTGTTTTGGATTTTTGTTTTGTCGCAATTGCATTTTGATTTTTCCGTACTAAATCATTTCCAATGCAGGTATGCGATAGATCTTAAAACGAACAGACACAGAAAGCTTTGTAATAGAGTATCTTATTTATATGGAACTCTAACTTTCAAAACAACCAAGCTAAATAAAACCTTTCAACATGAGCTGAGAGCCTTATCGTGCCTTCTATAAGTATCATTTTCAATATCACTAGAATGTGTCAATGCACAAAATCGACCATATTGCATACATCATAAAGGTTGCGATTGGAACCTGTTATGATAAAAAAATATTGCTATATTGTCGTCACTATATTGACCCAGCAATATAAACTCTAAAACATTCATAATTCTATCGTAGGTAGATTTAGTCCATAAAATAAGTAAAATAGGTAAGTTATTTTACTCCTGTATCCGCAAAGAGCTAGCCAAAGGTGCAACCAGGACACCACGATTAACCAAGCGTACTTGATACCACAATGTAATAGGTGGTTAACCTGTCGCCAAAAAACTTTGTCCGAGATGGGATAATACCGGACAATGTTGAATTGATTTGATTGAAACACGTTTTGATTTGTCCAACTCGGGAATCGAACCCGAGACCTCGTGTAGTCAACGCCAACACCGGCCCACTAAGCCAGCGATGTGATAATATATAAGTAATTTGAATTATATCCCAACTAGCTGCAATATGTGCATATATGCATATGTAATAATATCAGTGGCAATGTTATGCAAGCTATGCATATTTATAAAAATAATACACGAGTCGGATAGTTTAGGTATCCGAAGTATTACTGAGAGTTTAAAGTTCTCTAACAAACCTGATTTTGCTAAATTAAAATAAATATAACACAACCAAGTTCAAGATGGTATCAACACCCAGGCATATGTGTTTTATTATTCGTTTTGGACATAATTCTTTACATTATTTTTTATTAAACGACGCTTACAAAGCGAGTTATGTGGTATAGTTTCCTAATAATTCGTAAGGTATCATAAATTAAACAAGTTTGTTGCGCAGTCTAAGGGTTCCTTTCGAATGGTCGGCATTACACGGCCTATATTGTTGTGTAAAACTGATAACCTCAACATTAATTCCTATGGAGCAAATGTCACTTATATTTTTCTTTAATAAACTAAGATTAGAGCGCAATGACCTTGTTAAAATACACAAACCTTAAAGGGGAAAAAACATTGGTTGGAAGTGATATAAACACGTACCAGAATACAGATCAGCAAGGGCCATGGCGAGGTCCAATCTTAAACGTTCTTTATAGTCCTTATATTAAAGTCTACAATAAATTTATAGAATATATCTATTTAATAGATTATAGGCAGTGATAGCTACTGCAGAAGCTGGGATCCTCGTAGTTCGCAATGGTCGTCGGTGAGAGTTCAGTAATGGCACAACACCCTAACGTCTTTTGACAAGTTTTTGTGAATTGAACACTATCTCCTTATTCCAAATGCAGCGATAGTGGTACTTCATTCTAACGGCGTCCAAGAAACGCATGGACGTTGGCTGGCATAGGGTGCTAGCCGAGCGCGAGCGCCCGTAATGTACTTCTCGAATTGAATTTATTGTCACGGTTTTGGCAAACTGTAAGCGCGGCGCAGCCCACGTTACAACTAAATGCGCACGCGCAGCGCTCTCAGCTCGGACCTCCGCGCCTTCTCCCCTCTCACCACACTCCTACGTTGAATGCATAATTACCACAAAGCCGCATACGTTCAACTATATATTGTTTACCCGCGAATTCGTTAGCGTAAAATAGATTTTCATATTAATTTTCATCCTTGATAATGTTATCTATGGGGTAATTTATTATAAAAAAAAGTAACCTATATGATATGCATATCAAATTCCATCACAATCGATTCAGCGATTTAGCCGTGAAAAAGCAACAGACAGACAGACCTACTTATAAAAAAAAGTGACCTACTTATACATTTATAATAATCATATGGATGACTGTCTCAACGTAATAACTAGTTAACTTTTCATTACACTCGTAATAAGGTACAGTCCCTTAGCAGTTTCACTTGTAATATTGAGGCAATCAAAATTCTAGAACATAACTTCTAGCCCTGATGATGCTGACATAAGCAAAACCGGTAGGCTATTTATAAAATAATAAATTATAACTGATACGTAAAACAGTACAAGTGTTTCTTCATTTACAAATATGAATATTTGGAAGTTTTACCAAGCGCCGACGATGGAAAATATCAAATACAATTAAAATACTTCTCCTTAATTACTAATACACTATCATCATCATGCTGCATGTTTTAAAGAGAATGAAAACCTACATACAAATAGGTACATCCATTTTTGTAATATTAGTAGGGATAATTTCCTATACTATAGTTGCGGACATCGTGGGATTATCATTATATTGCAAGTACGATTTAAAAACAGGTTTCAAGTTTAAAAAGCTATGTTATTTCTGGTAAGGCGATAAGCTGAACACAAGCCTCCCATAAGTGTTAATATTTTGCAATAACTTAGATACGGTAAACTCCCAACGGATATATTAATATTCATTTGTCGTTATTTCCTCGTGATCGTGCTGAATTTTTGGCACGGTTCATCGTATTATGAGCAGGTAAGTAAGGATGCCCCATCACCAGGTGCCCCATCAATCATGCAGCTTCTCAACGTGAAATTTTCAAACAGCTTCGTCGGTTCACAATAATCAGGGTAAGTGACTCAGACGCTTTTGGATACTGGGGCACTTCGAATTGGATTATCTATACTAGCATCGTTATGGACGCATAAAAAAATTGCCGAGGTTGGACAATAGGTGAATTTGTTTCAATCTATTTGTATAAGTAAGTATCTTAACGCCCACATCTCCGAAGAGGTAGGCAGAGGCACAACCAGTTCACCCACGACTAGCCAAAGAGACTAAGTCCCACAATGTGACAACAATGTGGTGGCAAGCCTATTCGCCAACCGGGCACACATCCAATCCCGAGCAACATTTTTTTTGTAAAAAAATTGGAAAAACCACGTTTTCTTTTTGTTGCCCGACCCGGGATTCGTACCCGGGACCTCATGAAGTCAAGTCCAACACCTGGACCGCTAGACCACAGAGGCGATAATTTATATGTGTAACCTAAGGTAGGTCAGAAATATCAGTCGGAATTAGAATCAAAAAAACTTTATTCACGTGCACCATACAAGTGGCACCTGTACACGTCGACATTTTTATAAACTAACACCGGATCGGAATCGCGGCCACACACTGAAAAGATCCGTAGAAGTAACACCTTTAAACCAAAAACTAGTCATGTATACTATTTAAAAAAATATGCCTCTGGATACCCTTATGGAAGACTAAGCACAGAACTAATACCGTACTAGTTATCTTTTTATAATCAAAAGTCCACATGAGTAAGCACAGTTTACTGAAAAAAATTTAAACATATTGTTTAGAAAACAAGTCAAGTATATCAAAGCAGGGAAAATGGGAAAAGTTGTAAAACGATTAATTAATCTAAAACTTTTCGATTTGCTTTCATAAAAGTTTTTGAAATTTACTTTTGAAAGCTTTTTAGTTTATTGAAATATACGATAATATTTTTAAGAAATAAGAATACTTAATAAGAAAAAGAAACACTTGCAGGAATAAGGGTTCCTTCAAATGATAAAAGTAAAAGTTACGAAATAAAGTCAAGTATGACAAAGCAGAGGAAATAGGACAAGTTCTCTATAAATGAATGAATCTACTTTTGGATTTGACTTCTTAAAGTTTATAAAATGTTCTTTTGAAAGCTATGTCAATTAATTGAAATACGAGAATATTCTTATGAAAGATAAAAAATAAATAAATATCTCTGGACAAGCCACACAAATTGAATCTATCCCCGCAGTAAGCAAATTATATGCTTGTGTTATAGGTGTTAATCAACGATTCTGATACATAGAAATACTTAAATAGATACCAGATTAAATTTAATAAACACCTAGACCCTGAAATGCAGACATCGAAATGTTTATTACAGAAATGCCTGATCTCCGTTGGGAAATGAATCCGAGCCTTCTGGTTGGTCGAGTTAGTTAAAGCTAGCCACTCCACCAACGAGACGGTTAAACAAAAGACAATTGTTCTTGTTCATGCTAAATACCGATGCTTATACAAAGGCAAAAGTGACTACAACCACCATGCCGGGGTAGTTTAAGTAAGAATGGCCGTTCATGCGCTTTAACTAAAGCGACTGCTTTCAATAGTTCTGTGGAATTTTTGTTACTGAAAGCAAATGCTTTCATTCGCTTCCATTGGTTTGGTCTAGACCAGTGTATAAAAATCCAATTTAATGTCCGAAATAAAGTTAAATTACTAAATGAAATAGATACTATTTTGGCATACAATTTTTTGCATTTCTTTTCTGAGCACGCGGTTACATTGTGGAATTTGTTTGCTAGTAAATTTCGTAGTAGTAATGTTCTGCCTGTCCAAAAAAATCATCCATCTTTAGTTTCTGATACAGATTTCTCTTACTTCATTTTTTTTTTTTGTGTTTATTAGTTTAATTTTATGTGCGCGTGTGTCTACTTTTATTTTGTTATTTCATGTAACCAGGTTATCTGTAAGGAATCTCTGCATGGAATAAGCTCATCTTGTGGATGTTTACTGCAATTAAATTTTGTGCACATTTTATGCACAACAAAAACTTAATAATGTTATACTTTCCGTTGTATCTTCACGCCCCTATCCCCGAAGAGGAAGGCTGAGGCACAACCAGAGCACCCACGACTAACCGAAGACACTGAGTCCCACAATGCGATAGTTGGCAAGCCTGTCGCCAACTTGGCATATATCCAATCCCGAGCAACGTTTTTTTATCAGAAAATTGGAAAAAACATATTTTCTTTTTGTTGCCCGACCCAGGATTCGAACCTGGAACCTCATGAAGTCAATACTAGACCACAGAGGCGATTCACATTCCATTGTCTACTAAATTTGAATATTTTTAGTCTTAATCTCTATGTGATATATCCACGACGATTAAAAAGATATAAGGGTTTTTGGGAAACACGTTAGAGTGGAAAATTTAATGTAAAATGGGTCGACCTGTTTACGGATGGCCAGTGATGAACGACGATTATGTAAGTAGAGTGACTATTGCCACAGATATTGCTCAATATACTTAATTCAGTTCAACGGTGATAGTGAAATAGGATGGCCCTTGAAATTGACTTGTAGACTTTATATTTTCACGCCGAACACGCGTCAGAAATTTAAGGGAGAATAAAACTACTGTATGTTGTCGCCGTACTTCATACTGTGGGTTTCGTTTCGTCGGGCGAATAATTAAAGTATAACGATCCAATTCAAAATTAAAGCTTAATCAAATTCTTATAAAAATATGTGGTGTTAACTTAAATTTTATGAAAAAATGCTTTCTATACACTATTAGTTCTTTCATTGTTGCGAAGTTTTATAAACTTTTATGTTACTCCAAATTATGGTGAAAATACTGAAAATAGGTGGGCAAATAATATGAGGCACTTTGGACACGTTTATCTCTCCTAAGACCAAGAATATGCTTATTTACTATATAAATACCGCCTCGTTGGTCGAGTGGCTAGCGCACACGCCTAACTACACAGACCAAGCGCGAGGCTCGGGTTCGATTCCCGACGGGGGCAGGCATTTGTGTGATGAACATTTAATTGTCTGCATTTCCGGGTCTGGGTGTTTATTAAATTTATTCTGGTATCCATTTAAGTATTTCTATGTATTATAATCGTTGACTAACACCCATAACACAAGCATATAATTAGCTTACTTTGGGTTTAGATTCAATTAAAAAAAGGTGCTTTTGACACATTATCTCTACCACTACTTTTTCTTATTTTTCAGCATTACTGAGCGCTTAAAATAAAATTTTAAAAAGTGCACATCACTCTCACTTCTTTTACTCATTTTCCGGAATGACTGCGTTTGAAATAAAAGTTTAAAAACCTTCGTTTTTCGCAAAAAGAAAAAATAAAACTATGTTACCATTTTAAACTTATAGTTCTTTGAGACGGCTTTGCAGAGAATTAAAGTTAAGTTGATAACGTATTATTACGACCATCATTACAAATGTCTTTATTCATAGACAGGCTTGGAATTTAAAAGTGAAAAAATCGCAAAATAAAAAAGGGTATATTGTATTTCAAAAAATATTTACATCTCTATATCGCCTCTGTGGTCTAGCGGTCCGGGTGTTGGACTTGACTACATGAGGTCCCGGGTTCGAATCCCGGGTCGGCCAACACAAAGAAAATTGGATTTTTCCAATTTTTTAATAAAAAAAATGTTGGTCGGGATTGGGAATGTGCCCGGTTGGCGATAGGCTTGACAGCTATCACATTGTGGGACTTAGTGTCTTCGGCTAGTCGTGGGTGCCTTGGTTGTACCTCTGCCTACCTCTTCGGGGATATGGGCGTGAAGATACTTATACTTACTTTTTATTTACATCTCTTAATTAGAACAATTTTAATAAAGGATGTTTTGTGAGTGAAAAATTGTAAAAAACGGACATATTTTATCCTTGAGAAGACATTAACCAAAACATAATATAAACTATAGAAAATCCATGTGGTTATATTTATTTAATTGCGTTACAAACTCCTTTCACAGTCAACCAGCAGCTAAGTACAAGTGTCCTCACATTGGTTTCTCTGCTCAAAGACATTTTTTTTTCTAGTCCTTACTAAATAAACAAGGTGGTAGAGTCTCGAAGCTACTCGTCCGGATTGGTACCACTGCCTTACCATTACTGCCGCCATAATGTCAGCGCTTGCCGTTGAAGTGTTCCGGTTAGGAGAGTATGGTAGCCGGTAAACTTACTTATGCTCGAGGCCTAACATCCCGGCCTAAGGTTGACAACGCATCATTTCCATCACAGGCGGCGTGAATTTCTTACCATGAGGAAATCCGTCTGCTTGTTTGCCTTCCAATATCATAAAAAAAAGCTTTAACTTGCAAATAAACATAGTTCAAAATAGTTTCAATATTTAAATATTGTGTCATATGAAAAATAAAGGTAAAAATTTAATATTTTTTTGTATACCGTGAAAAAGACAAACAACTTAACAACGAAGAGTTCATATTATGAATAAAAGTATCTAATGGTTGACTGCCGCAAAGACCGTTATTAAAAAAAATAATCCCTATTATCCTCTTGTCATATCTTAAAAAAGACTTAACGGATTCCATCCGTTATTTTAATTTCTTTTATACTTTTTCATATTTTCCTAACACTTCGTTAAGTTCTTATAGAATGATAATTTAAGAAAATTGCTCAGGAAAAAAATACGGCTATTTACCTAAACCGAGAAGCTATAGACTACTACTGAAGGTTACACTCCTAACAAAGAACTGACGCCATTTTCAAATATTGCTGACTCTCTTTAATGTATCAGCCTCTCTTTCCTCTGAAACTCTCTGTCTTGTAAAATCAATCAACAAAGTCAAAATGGATTAGCGAGAAAAGATGGTTAAAGTTTTTTCATAATTATAGAATTTCGTGTTTATATTGAGTGAAAATAGTCAATTTTGGTGGCATTTTGTACAATATTGTTCAGTGAAAGTGTACAAATGAAATAATCATGAAGAAAATAGCGTACCGTGTATTTCCTCGTTGCCGCCTAATCTCACGATATGAGCTTGAGTAATGAGGCCGCGACGACTTTAAAATAATTAAATTATAATTGATTTTGGTAAATTTGATGCAAATTTCTACTTGACTAATGGCAAAATGCTAACGCGAATGCCAAATCCTTAAGAAATCAAAATGCGATAGAGGCCAGTACATTTATCAGTTCTTTGTAATGAGTGCAATGAGTGTAGTAGTCTATAGCTTCATGATTTTAAGCTATCTAACATCTTACGATGTCGCGTGAAGTGTGCACAAATGACAGCTTTTTTTACAACCTCATAGGTCAGCGTTATCCATGAAAAAAACATGAAATTGCAATTTACGCGAATTTTTTTAAGCGGATTTACTATAATAATACGATTTTGTGTTTGTATGTCTGAACCGACGCTGGTTTAAGGTGTAAGATATCAGTCTTATTAAAAACCCACAGACAAATATAACGCCAAAAATACACAATTTTACATCAGTAAAGAGAAAGGCACTGATTTCTCTTTCCCATTCGTATAAAGATAAATATAATTGTACAACACGTTAGCAAAGACCTAATATAATTATAACAGACATTTAATTTGTTTTAATTTAACATGTGATAAATATTAACAAAACTAGGGTTATCTTGGCAATATTTCATATTACGTTAATTAACTAGGTATTTATGATAAACCAAATCACGTAGCTTGTTCGTGACACCATTAGACGGTTACCAGATCAGGGGTGTGTCCTTTGTAACGAGATAAATTCATTGCCTATGCGAAATGCTTCGTAAACATACGGACAAGCAGCCTACGTCCAAGGTTTCACCCGCAATCTAATAATCGCTAATTATTTTTATATTTTAGTTACAGACATCGCACCTTCTTTAAAATATTAACGTTACCATTAGTTTCTATAAGTATACAAAAAGCTCATTTGGTGGTCAGGTATGATTTGGCCATCCTTCTTTGTGACAAATATTTTGAAACCCTTTTTATTTCTGTTAATTATTTATAACTCATTAATTTTTATTACTGAAACGAGGGCACCAACCCCGTCCATGTCTAAAAAATATAGGACACAATAAATATTTTAAGAATAACAAATACAGTGCTGTCTAAAACACTTAATGAAATAAAATCTGAACATTTTTTTTAGTTCGAACAAATATATTAGTAATAGCTTTTGTATGTTATTTATAGATATCGCACCTTCTTTGGAATGATTACGTTACCATTAATTTCTACAAGTATACTAAAACGAAACTGTGTTCGTTAGTCTCCTAAAAACGCCTTGACGGATACAGTAATTTTGGTATTGAAGTATTCATGACCAAAAAAGCTTCTAGGTTAAAAAAAACATTTAGGAAAGCATTTTATTAACAGTTATTAACCGTCAGTGTCAGGCGGGGCGAAGTTCGCTGGGAGAGCTAGTGAAACATAATTTATTCACGAACAAACAGTATAGTTTAAACGGTAAATTTCGCAAGTTTGTTTGTAGACAACAGGAAACCAATTTTCAAAATTATTTCATTAAAAAACTACGTTATACAACAACGACAAAGAATTAAAACAAAAAATACGTCACGGCGACTACATAAGTTTTCCTAGTAGCTTAACTACTACTAACTTTTAATTCATTGAAATCAAAAGTTTAGTAGTAACCAGGTACATTTTATATTCACAATTTAAATTTTACAATTACTGTTTATGTTAACTTTTAGTACTTTTTACTATTTGTTTATTATTACTTGTATAATCTACTATTTTAGACGCATATTATTAAATACAATATATCGTGGCGGGTTAAAACAAACATTAAAAGTACAGCTAATTAATCCCAACAATGTCGGTTCGAAGGTAAATTACTTTACACACGATATTAGAGCTATGGAAACATTTTATATCAATTAAATTATTAATTCGTATAAGTTAGCTAATATAACTGGGCAAATATGTTAATACCTTGATATGAAACAAAAAAATGTTTCATTATTTCATTAATTTATTTCAATATTGAACTTAAGATTATCAACAATTTGAGAGCAGTAAAACTGTAAAAAAACGTATATACTCTTTATTTCCACCGAGTTACATTTAAATATTCATTATTAAATATAACTTAAAACCCACTTTTCATAACCTAAGCAAATTTTTTCAGGTAACTAAGTCCGGATCTTGACCTACCTTTCGAAAAAAGAACGATCAAAATCCTTTTGATATTGGCAAACTTATAAACGAGTGTATTTCGGTATAATAATCATAAGAAGAAACATCGTACCTAACCATTTGTGATAAAAATATTACTCTTGGCTGTCTATACAATTCTTTAGGTTTTTTTTATTATTAATTGCTAACATACTGTTTGTTACCGTTGCCTTTCGCAATTTTAAGTTCATAATTTCTACGTCTGTCTAAAAAGTATCCTCACGCACATATCCTTTAGGTCGGCGGAGCCCCAATTAGGGCACCCACGAGTAGCCAGACACTAAGTCCCACTATGTTATAGGTGGTAAACCTATCGCCAACCGAGCACGTATCCAATACTGACAAACATTATTTTTATTAGAAAGTTGAAAATACACATTTACTATTTTTTGCCCCACCCTGGGATCGAACCCGGGACCTCAAGAAATCAAGTCCTACGTCAAACCACTAAACTACAAAGGCGATGAGACCATTTTTTATAATTTCTACCTCTGTATACTAGGGGATTAAACGCATAATAATATCTATTAGCATTTGAAACTAATTTCGTTGAAATTCATGTCTTGTTTGAATCTCCACGAGTGTTAAACAAGGACGTCAGCTGAATTGTCGAAATTTCTAGCAAACTAGTTTCAATGAGTAGCCAAGCGTGAGACGCTCGAGGCCTAGAGGAAACAACTTAATACTTTATTATTATTACTTTACTATTATTCTACGTTCAGTTTAGTAAATATTTTAACAAAACTATTTATGAAATTTTAAGATCTATAAAACAATTTAAAGTCATTTTAAAATTTTTGCAATAACTGGCATTCTCCTGCTGCGAAGAGCGACAAAAATGGCGGTAAACGCGGCAATTTTTAAGCCGCTCTGTTTTGGTTCGAATATAAACAGGTTAAAATATATCTATGCTCCTCCAACTCATACGAATAGAAGTTGATGGAAACAAGATAGCATAACTTTGTACCGAAATCGTCAAATTCGTTTTGTTTATATAGAAACGTCATAATAAACTTTTGGTTCTATAATAAAATTTAAAATCCTATTACATTAACATTTGATTATATGTTTATTTTTAATATTATATTCATTTGATTTTCTATTATATTATTATATTAATCCTATTACATTATTAGGTACCTATAATACTAATAATACTACTTAATACTATTAATATTTTACATTACAATTTTTACTAAAAAAAATTAAACTCATCAAAGTAGATACTAACAAACATGTTGAGTAATTTCTGAGTTTTTAAGATATTTTAATTTTAGCACTTGCCTTGTGCTTTTAAATCTTCTACAAATTTTAAAGAAAGAATAAAATACTTCAGACAGAATTTAAACCTGCACCCTTACGTCTCAAACCGATGAGTGCTCTAACCACATGTTGAGGTACAGAGGATTCAAATCCTGTGGCAAATTTTTTAATTCCTTTCTTACTCTTTTTGTTAAACTTAAAAAAAAAGCTTTTAATATTATGGAAGCAATTTTAATCGCTTTTTAAAAAAGGAGGAGGTCCTTCGTTTGATTCGTATATTGTTTTAAATTACCGTAAGCAAGATTATTATATAGCATAGTTTACTAAAGTATTGGTTCTTTTTTTTTAATTTGTGAAATGGCAACATTTTACAGAACATATAATTTCAATTAAGAACAAACGTTAACGGTTTTTAATTGCGTTGGTTTTTTTCGCGTAATGATTCGTATTACGCAAAGCACATATTTTAACTATCCTTGAAATTAAATTTGATAACCGAATCCAGTAACATTCCGATTGATTCTTGATAGATGACATAAAATAAATATAAACGCAAAATTTTTAGATATCATCATTAAAAATTTAAAGAATAAAAAGAAATTTGTAACAAAAATATTTTGAAACTCTTTTTATTCTATTAATTATTTAAAACTCATTCATTTCTTATAACTAATGAAACATGGGCAACGTCCACGACGGTCCACGTCTGAAAAATGTAGTGCGTACAAATTTATATGACACAATTAATATTTTAAGAATAAAAAATACAGTGCTTTCTAAAAAACTTGAAGAAATAAAATATTTTTGTTATTTTTAAACGTAGGCAAACATTCAAACAAAAATATTAGTCTCTGTATTGTATGTTTCTCATAACCATTTATTTTAATTATACCTACATTACAAGAATTTTAAACGTTGTCTATCTTTTTGATTTAATTATTATATATTTATCTTTTTATTTGTTCTAAGTATATTTTAAAATAAACGTTATTTGTACACGATGCCTGCCATTTTATTTTCACATCTTAATTTTATTGGCTGGAAGAAATTCCTGTAGTTAGAGATATGCTCGCCTTTTGTGCATTTTTACTGCTCCTGTATTTTGTATGTTTTTGCTTTTTGTGTGAAATGAAGTATTAAATAAATAAATAATTATTATATTTAATAAGTAACTACTTTATTTTATAATCTGTTTAACTCCCGATGTTGGTTTTACAAGTTTGACGTGTCTGTCTTTGACATCATACCATTTAATAAATTCGACGTGTTTTTTTTTTTGTTGGAAAGCTAAATCGATCGAGATGGTTGTTAGCTACATTACACGTTAGGTTTATCGAGGGTTTCTTATCAGAAGAAATTTTGCTACTCCCTAAGAAGTCCCCAATTCTAAAATTATTTGATAACCAGACTAGACGCTGATTGATATAAAATACATACATATCGTACTTTTTTGTGGAGCGACCGCATTGTAGTTTTAAAATAACTTAAAATTGGAAATGAATACACTTGTCTTGTTTAAAGGAAGGCCAGCAAAATTGATAAGTCATTTATCTTGACCATTTCCAATTTAATACGCAGTTCCACGAGGATTATGTGAAGTAAAATTTACAATACGCTAGCACGTAATTGAAAACTACTATACCACATTTTATACAATTCGACAAGCTTAAGGAAAGTACTTTCAAGGGTTTTATAAATAAAACTTCACGCCTGATCTGAATTACCGTAATTAGCCCACGTCACTACGAAAAGGCGGCTATGAATTGACAAGTACATTTTTCAGCACACATTTTTCAACGTGATTTTTTATAAACTAGACTAAACAGTATATTTTTATACGCTTGAAGGGACCAAATTAAAAAGAGCACCTAAGCAATTCTAAATCTAAAAGAAATCTTACTTTTGCATATGGCGTAACATCCCAGCCTCAGTTTGGCAACCGACTATTACTACTACCTTTGGTGTCACAAGGCGGTATGAATTTCTTACCATCAGGAAATCCTTCTGCTTCCAATTTTATTAAAAAATGTAATTAAACGAACTTCAAATATTGTAGGCCATTACAGAGCTTGCAAATATTGAATGTCATTTAATTTTGAACAAATTTAAATACAATAAAATCGTGATATAATCTTGTTGAATAATTAAGCATACGAAATAATTAGGAACATGAAAATATGTACCTAATTATTATATTTGTATAGTTACTCTTAACTCTCGATTTCAAGCAAACTGGGAATTGGAATCGGATTTGTCATTTTAAGTACCCTTGAAAACAACACTTGTGAATTATTAATATTTAGATTATAATAAACAGAGGGTGTTTAATTGGATTCGTTGATTATTTTTGGTACTAAATTGTAATAATTCGCTAGTATTGTGTTGAACACAAGTGTGCTTAAAATTACGTATCCCTTTTCAATTTCCAATTTGCACGAAATCGAGATTCAAAAGCAACCCTACTGGTGCAATTGTTGTATTTCAACATTTTATTTAACATTTTCTAGTGACAATCAAATAAAGATACCTAACATAATATGTTAATCTAAATCTAACTGTTTCGAAACTTAAGCAACTTTTTCAATCTACAAGTTTTATTGTAATCGTCTCTAAGTTTTCTCTAACTAACCGCCAATATCACGAGGTTACTTTTTTTCTGATAATTGATCATTATTTGACTCATTTAATCTAATTGTGAATTTACAACTCGTGCTGTCTTTTTAGATAGAAAAACACAACACATGAAGAATGAAAGAAAGTTTAGACCGAAATATTTCATATCGAAATCGTTAAAGAATGTTGAGTATTTCATTTTCAAATTTGAATATTCTACGGATTTTTTCGTTGTGCTGTCAATTTTGGTACATGAGCAACTAACTTCACCATCATCAATGGTATCTCGCCCATTATCCATGTCGGAAAGCAAAAAAAAGCATATCTCCTTATTGTTGTCCTGTGAATTATCACATGGTACTGTTATATCATTATACGTATGGTATTAAAGGAGTAAATTTATAAAAATACAACAGTTTTCAGTGACCTAGGCTGGAACAAGTCTGTGACTGTTTTTAACCGTCATCACCGAATTTACCATCATATTTGTCGCCCTACCAAAGATATGTAGGTATAATATAGCCGAGACCAATGAGATAATCAAATTTAAAGTAATTCCTCACAAAAAACCAAACTACTGTAGCGATTTCCACAACAAATTTTATGGAACAACTGAAATTCATAACAGGATGATGGATGATAATGATGTCCCCCAAAACCTGTAAATGGCGTGAAGAGTTGAAAACTAACCTGGTTTACATTGGTTTTCCAGCTGCTGCAGCAGGTCATCTGCCAGCTCCGCACGGCTGGGCTTGATTTCCACAGGTGACGGTGGGTAGAGGGAATCATCTTGGCTGGTGTTGTCTGATTCGACCTTTGGTGCAGCGCCGGGAAACGTTTTCAGTAGATCTATTGAAAAAAAAATTCTATTTAAGTAAAAATCAGTTTCATTTTTTTCATCAATAATATGATAGACCTTACAAACCTTACAATTGGATAATTAATTTGAAACAAATAGAAATCCACACAAAATATTTTACATTTGGATGAACAGAAACTGCACAAAAAATTTTGATTAAAATTAAAAAAAAGTGAAAGAAAAGATTTAAAAAATAGTCATCACATTGATCTAAAAATGACACGTGAAAAAATGATCTTACTTTGTAAAAGAGATAATTGAAATTCCCTACACAAATCACACATTCCAGTACTTAAATAACAACACATTTTTATTAAAATTCAAATCGCTTTGATTAGTGTAATTGACAGAACTGATATAGTTAAAATTATAAAGATAACTGCGATTCGCGCTAATAATGAGAAGCTTTGAGGTAGGGAGCTTAGATAAGTAATGTATAAAATATGAAGAGAAATCGAAGACGTCAGTGTATATATATGAACGATATCTGTCACACGATATTACGTCAAAGAAACGCCCAGATGTCGTGATGCTTTAAATCTTATTTGATAATGTCACGACAATAAGTTATGTTATAAAAACATCTTTAATTATTAATAATAATTTGATATCGTTCATGCCTACTGGGACGAATTTTTATCGCCAACGAAACCCATACATGTCAATGTACTATGTACATCAAATGATGAGGAAAACATATTATTTTTAAGGCAAGGAAAATTTAAATTTTGAAATGGGACAAGGAGTTTCAAATTCCTTTTTGCTTGATGTAAATTGTAGCCCATGCAAATCATCCATACATAGTACTTACATCAGACATAATATGGATAGTTTTTGGAAGAAAGAAAAAATCCCCGCTAACCCTATCCTTTTCCTAGATAATATGAAGTCAATGTCAAGATCAAGAGCTACATACAACGTAAGTTAATGAAGAAAAATGGACGAATATACTTCATTGTGTACCAGTAAATACAATATTAGATACAAATAATACAATAGTAATACCAGCTGGCAGGCCAAAATTTGTCTGTCGTATTTAGTCTGGCCATGTTAAAATTGAAAAGGACTTGACATACTCATTCGTAATCTGTCAACTCTTAAATGAATATTCACCATTGATTCATTCGGTGTTTTTTTTCATATTCGTACCAAATATCAAATTAAAAACATCAAAGAAATAATAAGTGTAAAATATTTTCATAACATAAAAATGGAGTGAGGTGGTGGAGAAAATGGAATTGATTCTTAATAAAATTAATAGAAGAAGACGTTACTTTGCGGAAATCCATACTTAAATCTAAATAAAATAAAATAATTTAATTTGCAATATCCGCCAAAAATTGCATTTTTTTTGGCGGAAAATTGCAAATTAAATTATTTTATTTTATTTAGATTTAAGGAATTGATTCTGATTCTGCTCAATACTTATAAAATATAAAAAATAAAATACAATAAATATAAAAAAATGTGACCTCTAAAGCTTGAGTACCTAGTTGTTTTGATTTTACTAGCCTATTCCCTATTAAATTACTAAAAGGCTGCAAGTAGAAGAAGCAGCTTGCTTATTTTCTGAAATCTTTTGCTTTCTGAATCAATCTCGTCGAATTTATTTTTTTGCTGTTTTGTTTGACGATCTAATTTTCTGCATATTGAAATTGGAATCTCCTATTGTATTTTAGGTATTCTTGAACATAATACTAGCAGATTATTACATTTTAGCTGATAATAAACATTTAATATTCTATCAGATTCGTTGATTTTTTTAATTCAATGTTAATAATCTGATCTTACTTTGTTCAAGAGCACCTAAAATTATTTCTAATTTTACTTTAGGATTTGTATGAAATCGATATTCATGACTAACCCTACTGAGGAGGTTTCATTGTATCTACTGTTAGTCCAGTAAACAAACATGTTTTGACTAACACCAAGCGGATGGAAAGTTTCCTACTTACAATTTATATATATTTTGTGTAATGTTATCACATCAATTCCATTTTCTCCATCACCTCACTCCATTTTTATGTTATGAAAATATTTAACACTTATTTTAACTTTGATATTTTTAATATGATATTTGGTACATGGAAAAAACTTTTTCAGGACCAAGCATAGTACTTTCAGCAAAACTCATTCCCGGATCATAAAGCGAGATCCACCAAAGCGTAGTTGAAAACGAACGTTTCGGACTTCATTACATATGAAGAATGAGCGCTAGCCATAACAGTCTAGAGTGGATAATTTTACTATATCACTGTATTCCTACTACCACATGTCATAATATACTAATACATATAACAGAAAAAAATTTTTTGTGGAACAATGTTTATGGATAAATTTAATAGGTAAGTAATATTCCTAGGCTATAGGTAACCTATTCTCATAAAAAACCAAATTAACTCAAAAATTTAAAAATCATTCGAAGTTTTGAAGGAGCTAAACTACAAGCCAGTATACAAAAAAGAAGATTATTATACAAATATACGAATTTACTGAGGTCACATGAATTATTTACTTTTGGCAATACTTGTCAGACAACCTTAAACAAAAGGTGACAATTTATGTAATCTACGTCAGTTGTTTTTTAACCTTTTTTTGTAAATCAAACATTAAAGTTACCATTACTAATTTATCATTAGATTAGTTCATCATCTTCATCATCATCAGCCATGGGACGTCCCCGAATGGACATAGGGCTTCCAAAAAGAGTGCCACAATAATTTGTATAACCGAAGGTTAGTTCAATGGTGCTAAATTATCGTATGATTAATGCTATCATCTACAATTAAAAATTATACAACTTAAATTAACTTTCTAGATCTTGTTACCCGCTGACTTAGTTAAATTCAGATTAACATGTTAACCCTTCATATCACAATTATAAAGAAGGCTCTGTACCGACAAAACAAATGGCTTTCTAAAAGATGATGCAAAAAATTCCTAAGAACCATCAGAATAGTAACACCAATTATACAATTACTTCACAAAACTCCAAGTAGGTCATTGGATTTAAGGCGACAGCACTCATTTCTTTTATCAAGAGCGGGATCTATATCAAAGAGAGATGCAAATATAAGTTAAACGAAACAATTGTTTGAACAGATTATATAGGAAGCCATATTTTATATTTGTTATCAAACAATATTTTTCCTGATTATTCTGTTAAGAACCATTTATATTCAGTTTTTAATTACATTGCTGAAGTGTTGATTAATACGGCAAAATCTGTGTTGTTCCATTAAACTTTTTGCCTTGACTGTTCATTAATTTTGCAAACTAACAAAATCTTCGTTATTAAAAAAGGAAATATCTGATCATTTGACAATTCAGGATAAATTTCTCTCATTCCTGATTTGTTCCTGACCTGATTTGTAATTTATACAGACCGTCATAACGCACAACTCCAAAAAAAAAAAAGAATATCACACAGCAATTTTCTGTATTTTTTCGAGAAAGGACAACCGAATCATAATTGTAAGCTAAAATCTTACTTTATTCTAATTAGCGACATGTCATAATTTCATATTATACTAGCTAAATAATACAACAATCATATTATAACCTATATCTGTAATATAAAAATGAATTGCTAAATGTGTTGGTAAGGGCATAACTTTCGAAAGACTGGACCGATTTGGCTAATTCTTTTTTTGTTGCGTTAGTTATTTCCAGAAGAAGGTTGTTACGAAGAGAAAAACCGGGAACATTACAAGGAAAATGGTAAAAATATTACTTTTTTTTCCCCATACAAATTGAACGGGTGGAAAGAAGTTCGCCGGGACAGCTAGTATAGGTCTCAAAATTAATCCCCGCTTCGGGTGGTCATCGCATCACGATTGAACGCATAGACCAATTTTGCTAATTATTTTCTTGTTGTATAGGTTATTATCAGGAGAGAGAAACACACTTCAATATTGTCCATAGAATTTGTTAATGTCAAGCGATACGAAGTTTGCCGGATTGGCTAGTGAAATTTAAAATTTACTTTTGTCTTATTTGCACAAGTCGTTTATTTTAATAATCTAGTTTAACTTATCAGAATCATATAAAAATGTCGTTAACATGACTTTTGAAATCTTTTTTTTTTCACGTTAATATTTTTCTGTCTCGAAGGTACGACTGATATAGTCCAGTTTGATTTGAAATTAGCTAATAGCAATTGCTTTATTTTAAAACGATTTTATCAACTTTTCAGACATTTTCATCAGAAAGAAAAGATGACGGACGATTTTGGTGGATAAAACCTCACAGAAAACGAAAACAGAAGTACAAGATTGTTAAGTAAATATGAATCCAGAATAATGAAAATGTACAATACAAATGTCGAGTAGGGGCAAGTCGCGTACCTTCGGACATTTGAACTGTACAGATACCATTTCGTCCTCATGCATTAGAATTATCGGTGTCCATAAAGTAAATTTGTTTTAAAGTGCACTATTTGATATATATAAATAACAAAATAATAAATAAAAAAATAAAATTCATTTATTTTCAGGTTACATAGACCCATAAAAATATTCATTAAAATTTCATTCAACGTAAATAAAGAACTACATAATATAATGACATGATATAAATAAATAAATGGTTCAAATTCATTTGCTTAGTATACATAATACAATAGCTGATTTTAAAATGTCAAACAATATATGTAATACAAAGTCAAAATAATTAAATTAATTTAAAAATAGAATTCAAATACAAATTATAAATGCGATAATGTATAATAGTAAAATTACATAACAATTGACTGTCTTCCTATCCGACATTTCTCGCGACTTGTCTACTACAACAATGCCTGATAAAAGGACAGTCCAGTCTATTCGCAACAACGCTTAGGACTGTGTTGGTTCTGCCACTCACCCTGCGCACCAGGGAGACACACCTTTTGCGCATAGTTGCGTAGAAACAGACAGTACGCGCCACTGCGAACATCACTGATGCACAGTAATATCGAGGCAGCCTCAACAAATCTCTTAGAGCGTTATTATATTGAATGCGGAGGGCGCTGTAACAACTTTTCGAGTAATTGGCCCACAGACTACACGTGTAAATAGAGGTGCGGAATGCACGGAAAAGAGTACTTTCTAAAATCTGCGGGCCAACATATTCGCTCTTCTGGACAATGCTCTCCGCTCCCGCTCAACATCTTCATGGTCTTTGAGATCAGTGGTGATTATGTGACACAAATATTTAAATTGGTGGACTCTTGTCAACGCTTCACCACAGAGATGTACTGAAGGAACATTTTGTAGTCACTTCGCACCAGCCGTCTCAAACACCGTGATATTGCTTTTCTTTACGTAGTAAATAAGACCGCGCTGCGTTGCAAACCGTTCACAAACATTAAGCGATGTTTTCAGACCGCAAACAGACGCACTCAGCAGCACCATATCTGCGTAGCTGAAGTTTTTGACGCAGACATCGTCAATGTGACAACCAATATGACGACCGCTGAGCTCAACTATGAGTGCATTTATATATGAATAAAAAAATGTGGGAGAACTTAGTCCACCCTGTCTAACACCACACTTAAGCCTATAAGGCTCGGACACTACTCCCGCCCACTTAACCATATTTACATATTTACTAGTCCGGGAGGCATTTGGATTCATTATAACTTCTCCCAAAGAATATCATATGCGACCAGGTCAAATGCCCTGGTAAGGTCAAGGAGGCACGTATACACAGGGGTTTTACGATCCAAGTAATTCCTGACGGTATAGCACCGTATGACAGTATAGCACTTTCCGTATATAGCTTAAGGCGAAAACCAAACTGGTTGTCGTGTAATTTCACGTACTGATCTAGTTGTGTACCAAGCATTCCGTCAAATACCTTGGCCATTACAGTAGCCAACGTATAGTCTAATTAACTTATCTATAACTTTACTTATTTCATTGAAACGATATTTCTTTAGTATTTTGGATTCAAAATGTGCTCACCCTTAATGGTAATAAATAATAATTGAATTGCTAAAAGGCCATTGTCCAATATGGTAGCACTTCAAACAGCACATACTTATTCAAAGAGTATGATGCATTTATACGAAGTATTCTACGGTGGATAGCATTGGGTTTCGAAATCTGTCACACAATTACAGTTATGAAGTCGTCCACTGAATAAAGTTCGAGAATTAAAGCTAACACGTGCTAAACAAACTTGCGGCACGTGATAACTGTAACAGGAAAAAGGATTTCAAGTAAACCTTATAAAAACCGTGCAAATTAAACATTGGAATAAAAATTAAACGATGCTTGTCTACATTTATTATTCAAATATGAACAAAATAATATAAACAAGATATCAGGACACATTTTCATTGGAAACAAGATAAACAGTGGAAAACATTGCTACGCGATATCCATTTCAAAACATGAGGGTATAAACTATATCATAACAAATATGTTTTCGAAAAGCTATGACGTCACAGCTCAAACACAAACTATAACAATTTAACGAAGATGTACATGATTATCAGGACACACCCACGTTTCTAGCATGGCAACAAATAAGATGGTTAATTTTAAACAAAGACTGACGTGACAACAAACCTTATCATATTTGTTCAGTGTATTTATACAAATATACGTTTCGTGAATATTTCCATAGATATGCTTAAAAACTACTGAGATTCGATTGATAAGAGAACTTGTCTGAAAACAATTAAATATATTTATGCAGTGAACATAATTATTGCAGCTATTAACGTAAAATTGATCAAAAAAAGTTATTTGAAAAGTACCAAGTTTTTACTCCTTGTTTTTTACCAAATTTTCGTCTCCAAGGTTTATTTCAATAAACCTAAAGTGTGCCATGAAGAAATAGCAGATTTTAAAAATAAAACATTAACTTCATAAATCTTTTGATACAAACAATTTAAGAGACTTCTCAAAACTTTTTATCAGTTACATTTTCTTTGTACTTCAATTCTAAATCCTCTGTATCTTAAACAGTTTAAGTGATTTCTCACTCCTTCTTTTTATCAGAGACACTTTCTTTTTGTTTAGGTTTTTTAATAGATAAATTGATTGAACAGGAAGGCTTATATATGTATATTTCATAACCGTGCGAAGCCGGGGCTAGTAAATAATATGAATATAATGATAATAAGTAAATAAACACATTTAATAAATTTCTCGTAATAAAATGCAATCCAAGAACCCCAGGATATAAATTAATAAGAAAACTGCTATCGACCCTAGATACATTTACTAGTTTTTACCTTATTGATAAATATACATAAATCTATTAGCCAAGCAACAGTCATAACTGGAATTAATACAAATGCAATTCAAAAAATGAGAAGAATAAATTGTGGAATAAGTAATTTACGTACTCGTTAACTTATCATCCTAAAATAACATTAACTTAACCTTGCTAAGTAAGTAGCCTATCATGCTTATGTGACCTGACAGTTTATCGACCATGAGTCGAATTCGTGGGGGGTTAGTCGAGCGTACAAGACATCACGTAACTCTGATAAGCTGGTCATTAAGTGGGGCAAGTAGTTATAATTACATCTAGGACTGTATACAAGTAATAATATTAACAAAAGATAAAACCTGTGGATAAAACCACGGGAGACAATCATAAACAAAAAATAATAGACAGTAAGGTCCATGGATACCATTGGTTACAGCTATCTTAAATAACAGTTCTTTCGCCCACTTCCCCCCTAAAAGTGGATGTCGTTGTCGCTTGTCAAATTTTTGGAGCCGGCTAAGATCTGTAGCCTATACTGCCAAGTATTTTTTTTTTATTTTTTTTTTATTACAGTCGTAAGTCGTTATATAGAAAGTCATGTCATGGTCTACGGTAAAACAGCAAAACATTACTCAAGCTCATATAGTGAGATTTGGCAGCAACGAAAATACACGATACGCTAATTTCTTTATGATCATTTTATTTGTGCAATTTCACTGAACAAAATTGTACAAAATACGACCAAAATTGACAAAATGTTATTTGACAAATCAGGCGGCCGTATGTCAGTTCCTCATGTATATAATATTACTCTTTGGTCAGTTCCAATTTGATTATGTGATGTCTTGCGTTGATTAATTTTCGTAGCTAATTCTTATATGAAAAAAAATATCTATGACAATTACATAGATTTAGGCTGTACAAGATAAAAAATGTCAGTTAAAACACGAGAAAACGTAGTGATTATATTCTCTTTGCACGAGACCAAAAAATGTATATCTACGTGTAAGTAAATTGTTTATGTGTAAGTTAAAAAGGCTTGACATAAGGCCACATACGTTACCTATGTCGATAAATGTATGCACGTTTTAATGTTGATTTAAAAAACTAGCTAGTTAATTTATATGTCCTGTATTGATCAGGGTTCACTTTGTGGTAGCTTTTAACTTTTTTCTGTATGTCCTGTGTGTCCTGCGAAAGTATTATTAGGCGAATTGTGCAAGTCTAGCAGCCCAAACTTTCGCACTCAAACTTCACAAGGGCGCAATGGCTGAAAAAGGTGAGGGGGTGAATTCCTACCTTTGCAAGTGAAACCACCACTGGTCTTGTTGATAATGCTCATGTATACTATGCTCGCCTCATACTAGTTTTTTGATAGAGAAAGCAACGATCTATGATTCTTCAACACCAAACTAACAAGGGGAAAACAACAAATTTGCTCGTGTTGGTGCGGGCTCCTTTGTAGAATAGACCATCTGCCTTCCTTGTCAGACAGCTCGTAAAAGGCGAGCATAGGCTCACCGTCACTAACACCGTGGCATCTGACTAGGTGGTAGAGTTTAGCTGCGACTCGCCCGGATTGGTACCACCGCCTTAAATATTCCTGCCGCCATAACGTCACGACGTGTTCCGGTTCGGAGGGTAAGGTAGCTGGTAAACTTGCTTTTGCTCGAGGCCTAACATCCCGGCCTCAGATTGGCAACGCACCATAACCACCTTTGGTGTCCTCTAGGCGGCGTGAATTTCTTAACATCAGGAAATCTGTCTGCTTGTTTGACTTCCAATATCATAAAAAAAAATATTATATAGGCGACAGTTGTCTCTTTTCATTAGGAACGTCAACTGCTTTAATAACTAATTCTGTTTAAATTAACAGAATACACTTATATAATGAACATTGCAAATAAATAATGCTGTTGTCAAAACCCTTTTTTGGGCAGGCTAATTGTCAAAATCTGAAAAGATCAACAAAGCGTGGGAGCAAGAAGTCCTTATCAGGTACAAATTGCCTTATAGGAAAAGAGATAGTGAGTCTGTTACCGATGTGACAATATCTACGCGAGTAAGAGTCCAAAGCGTGAAATTTGTGAATTAATTTAATAATCTTACTATTAATAAATTAAAATAAAAAACTTTTTTTGAACAAGCTTTTATTTAAATGCTCTAAAAAGCAGAAAAAAAAGTTGAGAGGTGTCAAGGGACACCCGAATGGAACGAAGTTCTCTCCCCCCTTTTCTCTCTCTCAATCTCTAGTAATCTCTATCTCTATCTCTCTTATAGAGAGAGACTGACAGAGAAACACGAAATAAAAAAAATATAAAAAAACTATAATAAATAAAATAAAAAAAAACTTAAATGAAAATGACCTCATGCAGTCAAGTCAGAGCAAAAAGTGTCGTGACAACATTTTCGTAAGATTTTTTTTCGTCTAGCCCCCATTCACAACGCGCAATAAGGAACTTCGTTCCAATAATATTTTTTCTTCAAAAATATTAACTATTAACTTACAACCTCATCATACACAACTTACATGACCATAAAAGATTGTCGCGATTTTCTTGCGTATAAATAAACTTATATGAACCTATCTACTCATTGATTTTGAAAAACTGGTAAGTTTATAATAATAAAATTACAATGTAATTAAATATTGATTATCGCGACAA
>NJDC01006430.1:123054-134483 GCA_002245475.1 Calephelis virginiensis | reverse complement strand
TCACGACCGCGCTTAAACTCAGCTACCCACTTCTTGACACTGGAATACGATGGAGGAGACTCCCCCAAAGTGCTCACTATATCTTGATGGATGTCTTTTGGTGATAGGCCTTTTTTATTGAGGTACTTAATGACTAAACGGTGTTCAATTCTCTCCATTATTGAAAATTGCATCAGATTGCTTCAAACAAATAATCACAGAAAAATTGTATTGTGCAGTATCGGAATGAAACTGCGCACAATAAATAAATATGACACATACTAACAAATGACGGTAGAATTTAAAAAGATGTCATAGCTCCATGTAGGTTAGGCCACGAACTTTTGGATCACCCTCGTACTTTTCTTTTTGACTTTTCTTTCTTTTTCCTTTATTTCTATGCTACAGAAAGGACCCGGACTTACACGAACTTTTCAAACTCGACCTTAACACGTACTCGTCCAAGAAACTAAATAAGTCGACCATTTAATTACACTCTTGAACTGCAAAACCAACGCCCCTGGCTGAGGGTCTGAGATTATTTCTTCTGAGATTGTAAAATGAGCTCGTATTGAGTTTAAAATAATCACTACATAGTATAAAACAAAGTCGCTTCCTCTGTCCCTTTGTATGCACTACTCAACGGATTTCGATGCAATTTTTTTAATAGATAAAGTAATTGAAGAGGAAGGTTTATATGTGTATTTTATACCCGTGCAAAGTCGGGACTGGCCGCTAGTATCATTATAAATTAACCGACATATCGTACTTCGAGACTTAAGATCGATACCTACTGACATTATGAATTGGAAAAATTAAAATATTGATTTGCCTATTTTCCTAGCAATTTTCCCGGTTTTTCTACTAATTTAAGCCTTCTCCTGATTGTAAGTAACACAAAACAGAATTAGCAAATGGTCCATCCGTTCAGTCCTATTGCGATGACCACGCTAAACGGGGATTCATTTTTATAATTAATGCCCAGTTCCTATAATCAACGAAACGTAATTCACAAGTTTAACTGTTCGTAGTTTGTTCAAAAGTAACGTAGTGTTACTCATATTTTCAAAAAAAACTGTGTACATACATACCTTCGCGCCAAGTCCCTTATTTGGTAGGCAGATTATCGAGTGCAAAACCTCACGATGCTGATAAACGTGGCTGGCTTCTTTCACATTAATTGCTCTTTTCATACAAAAACGCCGGTTTCGGAGACTCTTGATACCACCTTCAGATAATATCCAAGTGATCTAATTGTAGAATGTCAACCTTGTTCTGCCCGGGTACCTACATCCATCCACATTTGCATTGTATATCTGCTTTCTTAATATTTCATCTGTCATTCTTTCCACATTACCAACCCAGCAGAGCATGCCCTTTCGCATTTTAACACCTACACTATTTTTCAATTCCACTCTTTCTCAGACCTTGCTGTTACGAATGCGGTCATCGAGCGTTACGCTACAGATTTCATTTAGCGCTCTTACTTCGACCGCATTTATTCTACTTTCATGCTTTTTCTGACATACCCAACTCTCGCTTCCATACAATAACGTTGGGATAAGAACAGAATTAGGCTAAGCGAGTCTTGCTCTTTGACTCAAAACCTCGTTTTGAAGTAGCTTACCCAGCGCTCTATTCACGCTTCCAACCCTGCTAAAAGCACAACCAAGATATACAATTTCATTCACTTGCTCCAACAATACTGAAATTCTTACATCCGTTCTGGCTACGTCTCTTTCAAACACCATGATTTTCGTTTTCATTTCATTCAAATGTAAGCCCCTTTATTTACAATCTCCTCCAGTGTTTGCAGCTCAGATGGTGTAGAGCCCAAAAGTACAGGATTATCTGCATAAAACAGGCGGTTCACCACTTGGTTGCCCATACGCATTCCCACATTCAATGCTCTTAACCTTTGAAGACATTTGTCCAAATAAAAGATAAATAATCGTACTGACAACACACAAACATGCTTGACGACAACGTTAACATCAAACCAAGGTGATATGTTGCCATCTACACGTACTCATGCTTTACAATTTAAATACATTGACTACACTACACGCAACAGGGGCCCGACTATCCCATAATCTGGTAAAATGTCCCAAAGTTCCTTACGAACAACCCTATTAAACGATTTTTTGAGATCCACAAAACCGCATAATACCTTCTGATCCACAGTCAGATGCTTTTATATCATGTTGCGGACCAAAAACACTTAATCCGTACATCCTCTTCCAGACCTGAAACCACCTTGAGCCTCCCACAATGTTTAACTATTTTTCCATACACTTTTGATGCTAAACTGCTGACACTAATGGCCCTGTAACTTGTACAGTCCATGCGTGAACCCTTGCTTTTATAAAAAGGCACAATGACCGCAAGCCACCAGTCTTCGGGTACTCTGTTGTACCGAAAACGAGCAACCATTCTTATTAATCTTATTAATCGTACAAAATACTACCATTCGTAACCAAAACGACTCGTTTCTTAAATATAGGAACCGGGCATAAAATATAAAAAAGAATCTCTAATTCCCTTTGCCACCGTATCACGCGGGATCGAAATCGTTCGTTGACTCGTATTTGTTGTATTAATCATTACCACCGATGGTTCTTATAAAACAAATAGTGGAACGTTAGCTAATTATAGAATTAAAAATCCATTTTTTTTTCAACATTCGTAGTTAAGACAGAAAAGCGCCTTTTATGTCAGTTAGTAATAAAATAAATGCAGCATTTTATACTATTACTAGAGATTTTTTTTTAATTGTTCACGCCTTAAAGGTGAAAGGTGAGATATTTTAACAAATGTTTGTGTGTAAAGATAGGAGGCTAAAAAGTTATAGGTTACGTTTTATTTCCTTAAAGAAACAGGTTACCACGGAAAAGTTTATTTATTTTTATCATTAACTACGGGCAACATTTATCGAATTTTGTAAAATATAAACCTGATGTAATAGCGACATTAATAGAAAAAGGCGGTGGTACAATCCGTGCGAGACATTGCGAAACTCTACTACCTAGTGAGAAGTCACGGTGTTAGTGGTGGTAAGCCTATGCTCGCCTTTCACGAGCTGCTGGACAGGGTCACAGTGGTCTATTCCGCAAAGAAGCCCGGACCAACCCAGAGACATTTAATGAATTTCTTCGCATCAAGCAAGGCGTAATTATAAACCCTGATATAAGTATAATATACCACAACTTTTAATATTCGAGAACCCTTTTAAAGCTCATAATCTATATATAAGATTTTTAAAAGGGTGTTTGTTTGTTTACTTGATTTTCATTTGACATACGACATATTTTTGTGTGTATGGGCGGCTGAAGAGTAACAGAAGGTACTATTTACCCCTAAATGTAAGCAAGTTCTCACGGAAGAGCTAAATAACTTTAATTATTTTTTTGAAGTGAAAACTTCTTTAGAATTTTTTGGAATGGGTAAAAACTTCTTAACTCGCGTCAAGACACGTGACTTGTCGAAAATTCGTAAGATGGCGCAGGGCGCTAGCGCGAATGTTCGTGTTGTTATGTGTGTGCACAATAGCGCAATTAATGAATATTGTATTCTACCACGTAAATGATAGTACTTTCATACTGATAATTAAAGCAGTTCGTCCAAAATTATTCCCTAACCATTCCAAAATATCAAAAATGCACAACGTTAATATTCAAGTTTTTATATCTGCCGGCACTCCCGGAGTGCAACCCGTTGTTTTTTATTGTGATAAGACTGCAAAAAAACATACGATATACGATCTCTTGATAGTAAGAGGCAACCGTGTCTAACAGACACTATAGTAGTTACAAGTCACTGTTCTTCAAATTTACTTGCTATCCTGCCTTCCAGAGAGGAATATGACACTATCATTAAAGCGGCAGAAATAAGTGAGATGGTGGATACCCGCCCGGGCAAGTAATATTGACAGTGAATTTTATCTTTAAGTTTTCACCACTTTTGAGCTGCCTGGGAGAAAGATGTTCTATTCTAGACTGAGGACCCAGACCAATACGGGGAAATTAAACGTTATACAAATAATTATGAAGTAATATTAATAAAATTCAAAATTAAATATTTTATTCTTTGTTTTTGTAAATTAAGTTTGATCTCTGTTAGTCTAAAGTTTGACTGGGAGATAATGCATTTAGCATTAAGTTCGCCTTTAAGACCCACAAATTTTACTTGTATACAGTAAAGTTTAAAAAAATTAATAGTTACATACAGTTCCTAAAATCATATTAATATTATAAATGCGAATGTTTGTATGTTTTTTGGTTACTCTTTCACGCAAAAATTGCTAATCCGATTTTCATGAAATTTGGCACACCCATAGAGGGTAACTTGGAATAACATGGAATAGTTTATATCCCGTTAAAAATCCCTGTGGGACCATCAACTACGCGAACAACCCCGGGGGCAACAGCTAGTTACAAAATACAGTTTCTGTAGGATTTCCATATACAGGTCTACATTTGCCCACTCAAACACCTTTTGTTAACATGTTTGTTTTGTGGTCCAGGGTGTTGTGTATGCGCGCCGCAAGGCAGCGTGCAGGGCGGCGTGCAGGGCGGTGCCCAGGTGCCGGGGGTATCGCATTCCACCGCGCCGCCCGCCGGCGTCGGCGGGGTCCGAAGGTATACACCCACCCACAATACAATCCCACACAATAGCCGCCAATCTAATTGCCGATTTGACAAATAAAAACACAAAATTATGTATATTACACGTATAACTTCTGTGCTTGTATATTTCCAGAAAAGTTAACCCGTACAAAGCTAATCCACAAGTCAAAATAATTAATTATTATTGTGGATTACATTACTAATCGTGTCTAACAGTATAAGGTCAATTGCTAATTCTATGCTTAAAACAATCTTCGTTTTCATCTTAGACTACTAGTACGAGTAGTAGGACATCAGATGGGTTGAAGGCATAAACAAAACTATTTAAACTACACATATAAGTTCTGTGCTTGTGAAAAAATAACCCGTACAAAGCTAATCCACAAGTCAAAATAATTAATTCTTATTGTGGATTACATTACTAATCGTGTCTAACAGTATAAGGTCAATTTCTAATTCTATGTTTAAAACAACCTTCGTTTTCATCTTAGACTACTAGTACGAGTAGTAGGACATCAGATGGGTTGAAGGCATAAACAAAACTATATAAATTACACATATAAGTTCTGTGCTTGTGAAAAAATAACCCGTACAATGCTAATCCACAAGTCAAAATTATTTAATCTTAATCTTCTTATAATGTGGTATCAATCGATCAATACATTAACAACCAACAAAAGCATACGATGATTTTTTTAATTTATTAACAACAAAAATTAATAACCTTAGTTTTCATTTTAGACTCATCGTATTTGGACATCAGATGGGTTAAGGAATAACATAATGTTCTGTTGTATTAAAATAATGATAGCAAATTATACGAGCCATATAAACATAATCATTACGAGTATTAGTTTTTCAAGATCGAACAGATGTGAACTCAATAGTTGAAGAAATACCGCGTTAGGCTGTATCATTCTTATTAATTATTGATTTTGGGTATAAATTGTGGTCTATTTGTGTCTTTCGTTAACGTGGGCGAAATATAATGACACGTGATAAAGGTATGGTGTGGCTTGCCAGACCGATGGGACGTCAAACGGGTTATTTATGAAATTGTTTATTAAAAAAATGTTTGAGCCGAGAACAGTAGTAAATTACTAAAAGCAATAAACGTAAAGTGTTTATGCTAGATTTTTCTATACCGTAAAATTTAAATAATACTTAATATATTTTTTGCAAGTAGATAGATAGATCGAATATGTTGATTATGTTTGTTTCAAAAACATAGCAAAATACTACTATCAATCTAGATAATTGAATTTTCTATTCAATTTGCGTTATTTGAACTTAAAAATACGTCTTTAATTTTATTCTAATTAAAGGCTTAAGGGCTTTAAGGCTTATAGGCGGGCTCGAAGTTTATAATTGCAATCGACAGATGAGGCGAGTGCCTAAACTCGCATTGGCTTAGTATTTCAAACGGCCTATAAGTTTGGCGGTTATTATTTCAAGTTTACAATCACCAGGCTTCCGCGCTAGTACATAAAGTCGTTCAAAAGAGTAATTAAGAACATTAAACATCGACCCGTATATCTTAAATACGTTCATTTACAAAATTTAGTTCAGCCTTAAATTCAAAGACAATAGAATTAGTTATTACAGATTAAATTTGAAGTTCGAATGGAGCTGTCAAATATTTATTTCAAATTGGCAACACTAACCGCGAGCGCGGAAGCTTTATTAGCTGAATGTAAACCCGGAGTTACATATTGGCCATTCATCTCGCGGTTTGCCAATTGTTCTTCACAATGAAACCACAGAAATGAAGTGAACTACGATTTCTATAGAAATATTGGCACTCAGACATTTTCATACATGCACAAGCGTAGTGTATACAATTTTTAAAAGAGGGTCGCGTCGAATGAGTCAATAGTTTAATGTGTTACGTAGATTAAAACTGACAATGTCAGATAACTCTAATAAAAAAAGTTTAAAGCATCATTTTAAGTTTAACACTAATATCCAAACCTATTTTTAATCATATTTCATTGAGGTAAATAAGCATATTGCTTATTATAGAGAAATTTGTATTGAGATAAAAAAATATTTCTTAGGTGAAATTTGTCCAACACAAATATGTTAAATAAAATGTATCTTCACTCCAATATTTCCAGAGATATAAGCAGAGGTTAGCTGAAGATGCTTAGCTAGGTGATAAACCTATTGCCAACTGGGTACCTATCCAATCCCGGGCAACGTCGTTTCTTAGAAAAAAATATAAAAACGATAGCTACAGTACTCCTATTTAAATTGTGCGCTTCGGCTTTACACTTTTTACTCTTTATACTTTTGTTTTTAAATTGGCGGACGTAATCTAAATCTAAGCGAAATGATTAATTAAGTGTAATAACAACTCTATATTTAAAATACATTCGGATTTCCGAAGCTTGACGAATATAGCCGAAGCGCATAATTTAAATAGTACTACTCTACGTACTCTAATGATGGGCGACCACCGTCTACAGACACCAACGGGTATAGCATAATATAGACTCGTAGTGCTTTACAAGTCAAATGATATTAACTACATAGACAGAACTTGACATCTGAAAATATACGAAGCTCCCTAAAATCCTAGATTTTGAAATAAAACTAAACATTTTTGAAATAGTTATTTGCTTTTTCAGTTAACTTGTCGTTGTCTCCAAGACGCAAAAGATATTAATAACAATATTCATATTTTTCTATACACGTAGTGTTATATTAATAAACACGGAGTAAAGTACGCCAAGGTTCATCCTAGTATTATAGTCTCTATTACAATGTGATACAGACTATAATATCAACTTAATTTTAGGCCTACCTTAGTCCATCTTTATAAATAAGAAGGAATGTGATTTTAGGAAACTCTGTCAACCGAAATGTGCGGATACTAGACAAATAATTATCGATAAAAATGAAAAAAAAATAGACATATTTTAAAAACATCACTCATTTCGGATATTTTTATTAGCTTTTCCTGTTTTAAATCGTTATTTTATTTTAATCAAACAGGTGGTTATATACTTTCTAGCTATCAGACGAGATTATTTTAAAAACCAAAGATACAATAAAAACAAAAATAAAATTTATGTGCCTGTAGTTTTAGGAAAGTGTGCCGATTTTTTTATCGATAATTATTTGTTTAGTATCCGCATATTTCGATTGATCGAGTTTCGAAAATTATTATTGTTAAATATTACCAAATGTGCCCGGTTGGCGATAGGCTTGCCACCTATCACATTGTGGAACTTAGTTTCTTCGGCTAGTCGTGGGTGCCTTGGTTGTACCTCTGCCTACCTCTTCGGGGATATGGGCGTGAAGATACTTTATATTACCATCAATGTACCAAATACAAAAAGAAAACTTATAGAAAATACTAGTCGAGTCCTGTAGAGTCAATATGACATTACAATATAGAAAGTAAATATTTAGTTAGGGCAAATTGCTTGTTATATATCCCGGTCAAACTTTAACCAATATCTAGAGTTTAATGTCAGCAAAAGCTTTCAGATAGTTGTGGTTTTATTGTAACGTGATAACGGCAAGATGAGTCGTAAATTGAATGGCTAATAAGTAAATAGGTTAACATATAAAATACAACATGGCGTTCATTTACACTTGTGTTTTTTGTAAATTATAACAATACTCATTACGTACCTTATCTTGTTTAATTATTGTACTTTCTTATTGTGCTGATTTTTTGCAGATACTTCTACATTCACATACAAGTACAAATTGAACGCCCCATTTCGTGATCTAGAAAATATGTTTTGGTTACCGTTAAATAAAAGAATTTATTTAAATCTAAAATTAAATGTTTGTGGTTAAAATTCCTAAGATACAATTTAAAGTTTTACTCCGCAGATTCAGACGGAGTATCTCTTAAAGAGTCTTTCGTCAAAAGCAGTTGTAAAAACTAAATCTGACGTTACGTCGTGTTTTTTTATTTTCTATCTCAAGTTTTGATTTTGACGGAAATGTGTGAGTAATTTGTCTACTTGGTTAGCTCAATATGAGCCTTTGCTAAACTTCATATGATACAAATTTGCTTGCGTATTTTATTCCAGTGCGTCTTCTGTACGTAGTGCTGTTACTTAATGTTCTGTGAACATTTCTGAAAAATTTAAGGTATTTTTATGGGGAAAAGGTGGTAAATTATAATATTATGAGTGACAATTGTTGTTTTTACGGATTTAGCATTGAAGTAACTTACTATAGTCTATGTTCTATACTATTGTAGTATATGATTAGTCTTGGATGACCTGAGAATTTTTTGTACAGAATTCCGTGATATCTTATGCTGTGACTAGCTGTTACCCGCGGCTTTTCACGTGGCAGTTAATATATTTACTGATTAATTTTAAATATTATTTTAATTAAAGACTTTTTGTGCCACATTGATAATGACTTTAGGAATAAAATTTTCAAAAACCCTTGCAAACGTATTTACTCATATTTAATAAGTAAAATGGAGTTTCATGTTTTCAAATTAAAATAATTACGGTCTTCCATACAAACCTTCAACCCCTATTTCAAGCCCTAAGGTAGAATTTTTAAAATTTTGTCCTTAATGGGTGTCTACTTAATAAAACGACACTACTCATATAATTTCAGTTAGTCAGGACATGTTATTTGATAAGTATATATAAGAGCTACAACTCAAACCAAATGACGGCAATTATTGTAGCTACGAAAAACGTTGCCTCCTTTTAGCTTTGTTGGTCGGATAAAAGTCATATCACGCGTTGTTCAGTAGAATAAGCTAAAATCACAAAAATTTCATCAAAAAATGGATGAAGAAAAAATAATAACAACGTTCTAAAATTTCATTATTAATTTTGTCCTTGCAAATAAATATTTTTAAGGCAGAAACATTATGTTTATAGGCGGAGCATATCTTCTGCCATCAACAAATAAGATCCATTCTCTCTTAAGACATATAGATAGATATATAATACATTAAATAAATTTCTGCATTAAGCGTTGCTTTCGCAAACCAGAAAGAAATAATAAAACCTTCTTACAGAGCCTAGAGCTCTCAAAATACTCCCACTGACTTTAAGAGGCTGAAGTTTGGAAGGCTGAAGAGTTGGGAACGCGAACAAAGGAAGTCAGCTTAATCAAAAAACTGAAAACAAAGTTGAGAAATAAGTTTAGGAGTTGTTAATTATTAGTTTTTCTAGTTTTTTTCATACACTGGTGCTTATTAAGTTTTTCTGAGGTTTTACTATATTTTTTCCTATACAGAGGTAGGTTTGTGAAAATAATTTGCTATTTTATCGAACTATTTCAGAGTGAGTCCAATTAGCATTTTCTATAAAAGGGACTACCCTTGAATCTGTATATTTTCTTGTTTTTGATGTTTTTCTAAATATTTGTAAATTAAAATAATATTTAAATTACTGCATATTAAGACACCCCTATATATTTTTTCTATCATATTTGAAAATACCTATAATATGAGAAATATACATACATATCTTCACGCCAAGTCCCTTACGGGGTAGGCAGACAGTATCGAGTGCCAGACCTCACGATCCTGACAAACCTGTCTTGCTTCTGAGAAATTTCATTTAACAAAATATTGTTTTAATGTAAACTATTAAAAGTTCTTAAATACACGATAAAATTTTGCAAAAAAATTTTTTTTCCGAATTATAACAGTAACAGTAATATTTTTTATTATATTTAATATTATATTAGTAATAAAATAAGTAAGTTGTTCTCATGTTTGATAGGATTATAAGTCGTCTAAAAACTAAATATTTTAATTTTGGTTTGCTAATTTGAAGCTGGGATCTTTAGTTTTGTTTCTAAACGTTTGTTGTTTGTTTGTAAGTTTACCGACTTTAGAATAACCCTCCAAACTGGAATATAATAGTGGCAACTACCGACGAGACACCGTCGGTAAAGCTACCAATACGGATAAGTCTTTGCAAAGCTCTCCCACCAAGTCTGACTTGGGTAGTGGAATAACACAGTATTTTTTAAATTAGCGAACAAGCAGCCTTTGTTGGGTAAGATCACCTCAATACACCAAAAAAATTACTAGTGTATCGATCGCTACTATATGACCGAGTCTTAAGCTATGTGTGCAAGTATGCCTTCTCTTTGCTATGGGAGCACTAACACAATAATTGACAGGAGTAACTGAGGCAGTTATACTACTAAACTAGCAAAAGTTAGACGAACGATGGGGTCATATTATCTTAGTAACAAAAAAAACATAATGATTAGCAGGTAAAGTGTTATTTGTTGTTTTCTTTAAAATTTTCCTATATTTTGTATTCGTAACTTCCTCATACTTTAATGAAATAATATGAGCATTGGGACTGCAAAAACCGGCTTCAATTACCACATTATGAAAAAATTGCTACCTAAAATTTACGTTAATTTTGATGTAACTTATGGACACTCTACAACTAGACGCGACAATAGTTAGGTACTTAGTAAGACGAAAACGGGGTGGGCCGCCGCTCGCGCATTGCGTATTTTTAGGTATTTTACTAGAGTATAAAAAGTTGAGCATAAATTACGTCTATTATGGGATTTTACAATATTGGTTTATACGTGGGCAAAGTCGCATCGGCGAGGCCCCTTTTTGTTCGTTCCCAAAAGCTACCCAAAAACTTTACTTATATTATTACACCATGGCCTTATCAAACATGATTTGATTTGGTTGAATTAGATTTTTCAGGCTTTTGTTTAATTTAAAAATAAACAGAGATTTTAAATCAGGTAGTCGCCTCTGTAGTCTAGCGGTCCGGGTGTTGGACTTGACTGCATGAGGTCCCGGGTTCGAATCCCGGGTCGACCAACAAAAAAAAATGTTGGTCGGGA
>NJDC01006430.1:107886-123007 GCA_002245475.1 Calephelis virginiensis | reverse complement strand
TAGTGTTTATATTGAGTAAAATTAGTTATTTTGATACAATTTTGTTCAGTGAAAGTGCACAAATGAAATAACAATGAAAAAATTAGCAAATCGTGTATTTCCCAGTTGCCGCCAAATCTCACTACATGAGCTTGAGTAATGAGGCCACCACTTTACCCAAGACCCAACATGACTCATGGGCGACTTGTGACTAATTTTGAATAATTAAAACTTGATTTTGGTAAATCGATTAACTTGATGGAAATGCCTACTCATGGCAAAATGCTAACGCGAATGCTAAAATTTAAAGAAACAAAGAAGAACGTTTAAAGAAAACTTATTGGTCACACATAAACCTAATGGATTGGCTACCGCGTAAATGTATCTATTACTATAAAATAAACAAGTTTATCACCTCGAGCAACGTCTCAATTCTTATAAATGATGAAACTAATGTTTACGACTGTCCTTTAACTCCTACGATCGTAAAAAGAAATACATAAAAGAACAACTACGCTAGTCATAGATATATAGAAAAGAATGGTGGTCGTAATTTTTTACTGCTTTATATTATTGTTAGTTGAAAACCCTTTTGAAATAGAGGCATAAATGACAAAAAATCCCTTTGAACTTTCACAATTTGTGTTTTGTGTTATGCATATGCTGTGTATTACTTTAAAAGTAATTTTAAATTTGAAGCTACAATGCTAAATGCGAAGCACGAAAACGAGTGGCTTATACTATATATTAGTATAAATTAGTACTTTTAGTTAAACCAGAATGATTTCTTATATACTTTAGGACCATTTATAATAAACTAGCTATTCTGACAAATTGTGTTCTACCCGTTCAGTTTGTATGGAAAAAATAAAATCAAACAGTCTTCTCTTTTCAATCTTGCTCTTAAATTTCTATGATACCTTTCTATCAAATTTCACCCAAATCATTCTGTCGTTTTTGGGTTATAAATAGTACGAAGACGACTTTTTTATCTATATACATATTATATAGTTGTTCTTGTTTTATTTTAAGCAATGTATGACAACCCAGTTTGGCTTTGCAAAAGTAAAATCCGTTATAAAATATTGTTTATACACAAAAGTACAGTACAGTCAGTAACCGTATCTGACAGTAAAATACCATCTAAATTTATTGCGTAGCTTATGAGTTAAAAGTCAGGATACAGGGAAAACGCAAACACAGACTGACAAAAGAAAAAAGTGATTGTAATTTATACTTTGTAATAACAAAATGACGTATAACGTATGTCTAGATGCAGAAAATAGTTATTAGTTCAATCTATTGGTATAAATCAATTCTTTTTAACCGACTCCAAAAGGTTCTCAGTTTGACGCATTTTTTTCAAACGTTTCGATATTTCTCGATCAATAACGATCAGATTTTGGTGGTTCTTGGAAAGGTTTCATATTAATTTATATAGGTATTTATTTATTTTATTAATTAATATAATTAAATTTAAATGGTATCATCTCAGAATCATTAGCTACCTTTCGGAAAATGAATTATTAAACATGTTAGTCAAATTGGAGTTGGGTTTTCGCAGTCTCATGTTATTGTTTTCTAACCGATTCGTGTCCAAGTGAATAGTGAAGTAACGAGTCGTAAGATTCTTATAGTTTGCCGGGTACGTATTTGAATTTCTCTTAAACCAGTCGCTCTCAGACACTTTAGACAAATGGCAACTACTTTTCTATCAAGCAACTAAAAAAAATGAGCATCGTTTGTTGGTAACGACCACCATAATTAAGTCAGCGGTTGCCTTTGTCGTGTTCAAGTTGTAGGTTTCATAGTTTTAATTCATATATGTAAGAGATTCAAGATGTCCGCCTTATTTTTAATCTACCAGAAAAAATCAAATGTGTCAAACATAATATCGATGCCTTCCATTTTATTTTCACAGCTTAATTTTTTTTGGGTTGGCTGGAAGAAATTTCTTTAGTTAGAGATAAGCTCGCCTTTTGTGCATTTTTAACTTCTCGTGTATTTTGTGCATTTTAATTTTTGTGTGCAATAAAATGTTAAATAAATAAATAAATAAATAAATAAATCAACAACGCATTTGGTAATTTGCTAAAAATAAAAACAAAAAAGAACAAAAATTTTTGCCATAGAAATTAGGCTCATCCAGCAATTCAAACAAGTCAATGGCCACAGCCGTATTCAGTTCAGTTTCGCTGCCGCTACAGGTTACTCTTTTGTATAAATATTTAAAGAATATCACTGAGACCAAGTTTATTCCAGCCCGGATGGCTGGCAGTGCATAAATAGAGCCGTAGTTTAAAAAAGTCTGGATGCATTTTGAACGTTATATTTCATGGGATGCATTGTAGATATTATTCGGTCTATATTTTATTTTATGAATGCTGAAAACTTTAGAGAACATCCATGCCCAAGAGATACAAGAGACCAATGGTTTTGTAAAATGTATACGTATTTTGTAAGAATTAAGACCTCGTTGTTGCCCGTATTTTCTTCAGTTTGAAATATTGCCACTAGCGCTACTATAGTAACCACTTTCCATGAGGCGGCGTGTTGCCTCCAGCAGTTCATCATATAAAAAACTGTTACTTCAAATTTAGAAAGGTCAATTAAAATTCTGTATAACTCCAAACGTATTAAAGAAAAGGAGGTAAACGAGCTGAACCCGATCTTGACAAGTGAACAGCGCCTTTGAAAATCGTCTGCAACACCAGATCTTTGACGTGTTGATGTCATTATGAAATGAGTACGTTCTTTTCTAAAAGATCTATATGGTGTCTTTGGAAATACCGATGTAGGAAACTGGTTCCACTAATTCTTTGAAATTGCACAGAAATCAGGCCTAGTAACTTCTTGCAGCATTTCCAATAATAGATGTAGTAGGAGATGCTGAAAAATTACTTTGTTCATTAATAAGTATATATATAGTATATATATAGTATTTTTAATAAGGCGTAATAATACTAAGCAAAGCCAAATTTGATCATATTGTGGTACTCTTCCCCTAGTTCCAGGGGCTTCCCAGTATTAACTTTACCCTTTTGACCGCTTTGTCGAGTCCGATTCCTGACATGAATAATGTTTATCACTTACCCAGAGGTTATTCGTCCGTCTCTCGCAGTGGAAGCATGACGGGAAGGGAATCGAAATATATTTTTAATAATATGGAGGGTCACTTCCCTGCTGAATTCGCCCGCTGATGTGGTAATCTGGATCCACGCACCGACGATACAAGTACACACTGAATTTATTGTACTATGGTCCGAATCACCGTAAGGTTTGCCCGAAGCAAGTTAATTATAAAATTATATCCCGTGCAAAATAAATCACACCGAAGTAATTAGTGATTTAATTAGATTCAATTCACACCAGCCATTTAACCTCACACCGTAACCGTGAGTACAGACAATAGAATCGAGTAAAGACAAAAGAGGTTATTCACAAATTAGATATCTGACAGATTTGAATTTACCAGTGCCGTCGGGGAAAATACCGAACACACATATAACGTAGTCTCGAAGCGTCAATGACTGGGCATTTTCCTTTGGCGTTGCGTAGATCGGTTTACTTTGTGTCTTCACCTGCATCAATCATGGCAATTGCTGCGAGAAATTGTTTGATCAGTGTGCCTAGTGTGAGTTTTTGAAATGATTTACTTTACTATCGCTTTTACGTTTAACGACCTTGATGTATGGAGTTATTGTCAGCGCCTCTAGCGGATAGTCGAAGCAACAAAATTGTTCCATACATTTGGATCGTCCAAACGCAAACGCAGTAGTAAAGTAAATTCGTGCGAAACTCACACTCAGCACACTGATCTCGGCCGCTGAGTGTTACCTTCGGACGTCGCGTCAAAACTTGAAATTTCATGTTTACCATCTCAATATGCGAATGCGATTTCGAACTCATTTCTTACTTCGTACTGCATATTTACTTAACCTGTCACCAACTGTGTTATTGACATTCATAACATAATAATACCTATTATATTTAAGGTGTAATCCCTGTTGGTTCAGGTCTTTTATGTAGAATAGACCCTTCCGTATAGCAGCTAATAAAAACCCGATAACAACTTAAATAGGTCATGTACAATGATGTACAGCAACTTATCAGCATAGCAATCTACTGCTTTAAACATTCCTGCTGCTACAATGGCAGTGTCACGTTCCGGTCCGGTGGGTACAGCGGCCGATTGATTCGCATGTTAGTCCCTACACCCCGACCACTGAACAACAACGCAACCTATAACATCTATGGTGTCCAAAGGGTACGATATTTTTCTATTATCATTAGTAGAGGTGTTTGCGTATTGGCTGTATTCAAACGTAAAGACAATTCGCATTCAAAATTTTTTCACGGGTTGTTGAATGCTTTTTATATAATATTTTTTAATTGACTCTAAAAAGGAGGAGATTCTCCACTAGGCTATGTAGTATATTAAAGTAACTCTCAAATTCAAGTTTCCATTTTAAGTAATAAAAGAGCAAATGGTAATTATGTATACAAAAAATGTATTCGCCGTCAGAATTTTAATAGTCTTCCTACTATCTTCGCAGTAAATAACTTTTATTACTTCCTTTTACTATATCGTATTTTGTCCATACCCAGAATATTTAACAAAAACAGTGACAAAAGGCAAAGTCCTAAAATAAAATGATTCGTAAACAAACCAAATGTTTGTGGGCGGTTATGATCACCTTTCCTACCTCCTCCTCTGTAATTTACTTAATTAATTAATTAATTACTGTAATAAATTAAAAATTTGAAATAACTTTTGACAAAACCTATATGCTGTATATAGTATATGTAGCTAAGGAACAACTGGATCACGTCATCTATCAAACAACAATCGGCATCGAAATTGATCCATTCATTCAAAAGTTACATAAACAGAAACACACACAGACACGTCAAACTTATAACACAGCAATGTAACACCAGTGGGCTTGTTGGTACTGGCACTATGCTCAGCTCTTACATGCTGCCAGGCAGGATAGATGATCTATTCTAAACAGAAAATCTGTATCAAAATAGGAACCATCGTATCGATTGCTCTCAAATGTTCTTTAATTTATTGGTCTTTATCTTTTTAAAAAAAACTGTTTTCAATTGCCTAGTTGTTTCAGTAAAAATGTGAATTTATTTCGTACCAATTTCGTCTTCTTGATTGCCTTCGAATGTTCCTTATTATATTGGTCTTTATCTTTTTATAAAACTATTTTCAATTGCCTAGTTATTTCAGTAAAAATGTGAATTTATTTCGTACCAATTTCGTCCGACTCATTTCTGTCGCTGAGTTTGACATCGTCTTGGAATTTCATTTTTCGGAATTTATTTCACCAAACGTCTTCCGTTTGCAAATGTTTATGTCACGAATATCTTTTGATCCTAGACCAACTGCCAATAGACATATTTCCAAACTAATATGTCGTCGTAAAAGAACTTAAAAATTCTTCAATGTTAAAACTTTAGTAACTGCGTAATTAAATGTTTTAATTGTATAAAAGTTTTCTTACGCTCGCACTCCTAAAGAGGTAGGTAGTCAGAGATACAACCAGGACATCTACGACTAGGAAAGGAAACGATTTACCAACCAGGCACTTATCCGAACCCGGCCTTTAATAGACAATTGAAAAAAAAACTTGTTGCCCGATCCCAACGAGATGTCAAATCCAACACTGGAATCCCAGATCACAGAGGCGATTTAATGTCATTTAGATAGCGAATAAGCAGTTAAGAAACGTGTCGCCTATACATACCATAGATACTACTGGTGCGTCGCTGACTTATGGCCGGGATCTAAGGTAACGCTATGTAAGTACTATTACTTATTCTGTGGCAAAGTGAGCAAGTCTAACGACTACTTCACCCTTTAGAACGGAACACCAGTGGCCCTGTTGCAAGTATTAAAAGTTTTACATAACCACCAAAACAAGTTGCTACTGACGCTATGATAGCAGGAAAAAACGCTCAGGGATAAAAAAAGACGATCAATTAATCAGGTAAAAAGTGTCACTTCCACATCCCTGAAGAAGCAAAACTATGGCACCCACGAATAGCCAAAGACACTAAGTCCCACAATGTGATAAGACGGATAATTTTTTTCTATAAACATATATAATACAAATATATCAGATATATAAATATATTTCATATTTAAATAAACTTGTCAATGGCGTATTATAAACCTTAATAAGAGTACATAATTCAGTAGCTTAAAAGAATTTTATTATTTAATTTTATAACACAAAATGAAAATGGGGGCCTGCATTAAGAACTTAAAATTTAGTACGATATTAAAAACATTAGTATGCAGGACAAGCAACTACACAATGCAATTTGTAGTACATAATAATCAAAGGCAGCGCATATATGAGTTAAAGCGGCGCATATTTATGTAATAGCGGCGCATATTTTAGTCAAATTGCTTTTCAGCTTTGATATGAATACCAAATGCATCAACAGTCCACATACCGTGTTAAAGCTTGATGCGTTTTAGTTTCGTGTTTGCTTGAGATTGCTTTGACACTCCGACAGTTCTATCTTAGGTGGGTCAAGTGGCACAAAGCATTTGCAATTCTACGGTTTAGATGATATGGTTGTTTATTGCTTGCAGTGTTGCACTTGTGAGTTGAGCTCAAAGTTGGACATCTGAGGCATATATAAGTTACATCCCTATTCATATCTTTGTAACATGAAACACAGAATAAATAATAGTATTTTGTACCTGAAACTCTGTTGGGGTGTTAGTTTTTTATGGCTTAAGCCAGCATACAAGCTTTCTATTTAAATATAAATGAAAAGTAAAAAATGAAATGAAAATTATTCATAACTTTTATATTAAAATGTGAAAGTAAAGTATCTTCTCGGCCACAACCAGGGCACCCATGTATAGCCGAAGAAACGAAGTCCCACAACGTGAAAGGCGACAAGCATATCGCCAGCCGGGCACATTTACAATCCCGAGCAACATTTTTTTTATAAGAAAATTGGAAAAACCCAATTTTCTTGTTGTTGCCCATCAAATGATGCTATATCGGCAGTTATAAACGTTTTTTGATTGGTGCTTGCTTAAAATTCTTACACTTCCAATGTTGTTATAAACGAAAATGGCTTTTTGTTTAGGAATAGATACGCGATTATAGAGATCATTAATGTTGAAGAGGTTTGGGTAGCTGGTATACTTACACATGTTGTCTAACACTTCGATTACAAGAAATCAAAACCTCAATAACATGTCATCGACAAGGCAATAAAATAACCGCCTGCTTGTCATAGAAATAAGAATATATAAAGAAGTCCAACAATGTTCTATAGCAAACATAGAAAAATATATATGTATATATATGTATGCTGCTTGTCAATAAGCTTCTGTCATAAATACATAAGTATGAAAATTAAATCTACCTGTCTTGTTCAGACCTAACGTATCACATTGTGGGACTTAGTGTCTTCGGCTAGTCGTGGGTGCCTTGGTTGTGCCTCTGCCTACCCCTTCGGGGATATGGGCGTAAAGATGCTTTTTTAATATATCAAAAGTGCGTCGTTGTCCTTCTGCCGGCATATTATTCCTACGTTTAAAGCTCGTTCAAGCCTCAAACACAGAATAAGCCATACTACTAAGTTACTTCAATGCTATTTTACGAATACGGTCATCTTAAAATTGCTCAGACCAAAAGTTATTGGATAGGTCCAATTAATATAAAAATTAAAATGTAAAATATAAACAGAACAATAGGAAAGTAGGACGGTAGGGGATTAGATATTTTCTTTAAATTAGGAAAAAAATTCTAGCTTTTCAGAACGGCTTTGTTAACTTCTTAACATCTAACTAAATCTACGAATTAATGTAACACTAGCTGTTGCCCGCGAGATCAATGATCCCACAGGAACAATTTTACAGGATAAAAACTATCGTATGTAGTAATCCAAGTGACCTTCTATATGTGTGCCAAATTTCATTAAAACTGGGCAGTTTTTGCGTGAAGGAGTAACAAACCACTGTACAAACTTTTGGATTTACAATATTAGTAGGATAATCTCAAAAAATTTCTTATTTGAGGTTCTTAAGACTTTACAGTTTAACTATAAAAGCGCCTTTTTAATATTCTTAACTATTATCTATTTAAGATTTAAGAAATAAATTTTGTCTGAATCCGTATAGAAAACTATATATAACTTGTTTTCAATAAATGTACGTAATAATAATGATATAGTTATTCTTTATGTATTTTATACTGTTACAATTTTTTGTAAAGTTTACTAAATGAAATATGAGTAAATTTACAAATCAGCCGATGCTATTTGAAAATATGACACAATAAGAGTAAAATTCTTAGATATTTGAAAGAATTTGCTTAACGGTGTTGTCCTCCTAACCTTTGAAAAACGATTGATAAATTTACATGTACAATATAGCAAATTTACAAAAAACATTGCGTAGTTTAATTTACAACACTTGGTAAGTTTACAAATCTCAACTTTCTTGCTACTTAATGGTAGTGCATAAGAACTTTCAAGGTTTTTTACCTATATCGGAAGGTAATAATTTACTTTGGGGGTTAGATCATTAATTTAACAATATATTAAACAACCAATATCACAACACCCATGACAATACCCACTCGATGTAAAATCATAAATTTGCGTAAACCGACGCAGGATAGCCAAATATGAATATACACGGGGGAGAAACCAAAACATATTATCTAGTTAAATCACCACTGTCATGATAAATCTCACCAAATGATGTTATAGTTCGTTGGCTGATACTTGCAGTGTTCATGTAACTAATCCGATGTGAAATTAATAATATCCTACATTAAAAGAATTCACAGACTAAATATAATGGATAAAATAGCTAGCACATCACAATGTTAATATGTAATATTAAAACTAACTTATAAAATAGTGTTTGGTGTTGGTTGTAAGTTATTTTTTAATGTTATCAACTGCAACGTGACGGGTTCGTCGAGTTGATGTAAGTATTATCTAAGAATACCGATTAAGTAATGTAATTTTTATACTTGCCAAATTGCAGATATTGACAAATCATCGAATATTACCGATGGTTAACGTAGGTAGCTACACTGCATGAAATTGCACGTTTGACACTCTGGTAGTTTAACCGCGCGTTCACACATGTGATGCATGCGATTTTTATTTATCTCTTTCATATTAGGTGTTAGAACATGCAAACTTCAAGCTGGGGGTTGATTATCAGTGGCTAACTCAAAATGGAAAAGTGTACAGCAATAGCTGTCACATAACGTCATTTGTGTTTGCTATCTCCATTGCATTTCTGTTGGTCTCTGGATATAGCAAATATAAAACACGTCATTTGACAGCTATTTGATGTACACTTTTTGAATTGGCCACTGAGATACATAATCAGCCCCCTGTTCTTACTTTATATGAAAGTAATATTAAAATTGCTGTCGCCACGCAAGTGTGACCGTGCAGTTACTTTGAGGTACAAATGCTTTAAAACAGAATTGAAAAGTAAACAAAATATATTTACTTGTATATCGAAATGAGAGTTCTACGGTATTCAATCGCATCGTAATATAATTTAAAATCTTGAAGGCTTCTTAAATGATTGCGAAATTGAATTGTTCTAAACTTAGAAAGGAGGATATACTCGTAAACATATTTCGTTGAAAATTGCATTTTATATAAGCTTGAATTGTACAGTCGCGTTCATAAGCTCGCTTTAGTAACATTCCTAAGAGTGTCACGGTAGTAAGTGCACCGCATGAACACGCATAGACATCCTGCACGTATTACGATAAATTCCTAAAGACGGAAACAGAAACAATTCAATTTCGCCTCTATGCTTTCATCGGACTAGAATTTGTATGCTATGACAGTTTTAACAGCTTTTTTCACTTCTATGGAATGTAGTTTTGTCAAATATTACAATAGTAGTCGAAGATCCGTTACCCATTTTTGCCATCATTATGAAATTGGGCGCCTAAACTAGGCGTCTCCTTTTTACAACAATTTTTGATGATAGTTGCCAACAAGGGTAGCAGGGATAAAATATGTTTATTTGAATTTCAAAAATGTATCACTGACTGGGTTTAAATAATTATCTAAATAAAACAAAAAAAAATAGTATAATATGCAAGGTTTCACATGATTAAGGATGCCATGAAAAATTATTACAAACTTTGCTAATTTTTAAAACGAAATAAAACTGAATAAAATCTTTTAAAAATTTTGTGAATATTAAACAAATTTAAATAGAACAAACGATAAGTAATTCTTTTTAAACAAATAATAATTCAAGTTAGTTTAAAAAAAATAAACTGCTATTGTTAAGTAAAAGACAAATTGCCAAATTGAGAACTTCTACTTTATTTGTAAATGAGATAAAAATAAAAGAAAAAAATAAACAAGCTTTTGTCCTTGGACTTCTTTTACATGGATTTGAACACGTGGAACTGTATTTTATTAATATAAATTTTCTAAAATAATTAAAGTTCAATTTATATTTCACTAATATTTTTAATGGTTATATGTAGCTAGCCTCGCGGTTTTTACAACTTATCCGGACAATTCCAAATATCAAAATCTAAAAACTGCTTAAACTTCTGTATGATAGTCAAACAATAGACCTAACTACCTATCTAAGTAAAAGGTCTAAATACTCATTGTTAGCATGGAAAAAAGCTCCATTCTTTTTATATCCTTTTAGATAATGTTTTACAAAAATGTACAGATTTAGTTTTAAATCGCTTAATTTAGAAGAAGAAACGAAAAAATCGCCATAATATTTCGAGTTAAGCTGTAATTGTACTACAGGTTATTCATATTGTTTGATCAGGTCACCCGAACAAATTTATCCAGCTTCGTTTGAACACTGTCCTGAATAATCAACGGGTACTGTTCCAATACGCTAAAGTATTCAAACTTCTTATTATGAAAAGGATGTTTTGTATTTATACTTTGTTAGAATTCTTTTTTAAATTACAATTATTACAAAACCAAACCATAAGTAAAATTACAGAAATAAACACAGTAAATAAGTACATTTGGGTACTTGGGGTAATATATGGAGAGACATTGTGAAAGTGATAAAGATAAGATGAAGTTTTACAATAAAGCACTATTTCACTATTTTTTCGTGTTATGAATGTCACTTGCTATGTTATTTTTCTTGAAATAATTTACAAATTTTTACTTACAAAATTGTAAATTTACAATAATGTACAATTAAATAGTAACATTTAAATAGTTTATATTTAATAAGTAATATATTCAAATGCTGTCTGGGCTAAATTTTTCTTTCTTTAAAATTGATAGAAAAGTTATAATAAGTAAAAAAGCAAGTATTTTTACGCCAGTATTAAGAGGCACAAACAAAAGTCCCACAAAGTGATAGATGGCAAGCCTATCACCAACCGGGCACATATTCAGTTCTGGGCAACGTTATTTTTAATAAAAAAATGAAAATACACATTTTCTAATTTTTAATTATAATAAGTAAAAAAGTGAAAGTACAATACTAAGTAAAATTTACAAAACTTTCTACATAGGTATATTGGTATAAACTCTATAAACATTGCAGATTTTTAAAAGTATACTTATAGCATGACACACTCAGTTTTAGATCATTTGTATTAGCATTATTTTAATACAAGAAAAAGCGATACATTATTTCGGATCGAGCTGTACATAAACTGCAGGATGTTCCAATTGTTTGATCATATCGCCCTATCAAATCTATCCGGTTTCGTTAGGTTACTGTTCTGAATACTCGACGGACTGATACGATAATCGAATTGGAACATCACGTCCGAATTTGCTATCTTCCAAAATCGGATTAAAAATGGAATTCATGAAGGTTATTTAGGACTTGGGATGCTGTTTTCCTATAAATTAATAAATGTGTAACAAAGAAAGTCTTAGATTCAATGTAAGTCTATTATGGTCAAGCAAAAAAGCTTTAAAAAAACTTAATTTTCGATGTAAATAAAATTAATTTTAAAATTTAAAAACCGACAAAATAACTTAATTTCCCTTTAGAAAGTAAAAAAATCGGCTTGTCTCCCTACCTTCATCCCCCACAACTTTTAAACGGCTTAACCGATTTTCAGCAAACATGTCTAAGAACACTCGCAAATAAGTTACCTTTAATACAAAAAAAAAACTAAATTTAAATCTGTACATCCGTTCGGCAATTATGATGCCACAGACAGACAGACACGTCAAACTTATAACCACCTCTATTTGCGTCGGGGGTTAATAATAGAATCGGACAGCTATTCTCTTAGATTACTATAACTACCTAACCTTTTTATTCCGCAACAGCTTTAGTGCTTAGCATTGTTGTGTGACGGTTTAGATTACAGGGTTCCCGATACATACACAATACTTAATACTTCAGTCCCAAGTTGACAACCATCAACATCTTTGGCGTATCTAGACGAAGTGTATTTCTCACTATCAGGAAAACCGTATTTACCTTCCTATGCTAAATCTAAAAAGACTGTACAAGTACAATGGAAGGACTTGTAATACATTCAAATCCTATTCCAGATCAGATGTCTACAGCAAAATCCTGATGTATATTTCCATCCTTAGATCCTCTACAAACAGCAGTAGCACTGCTGTGACCCGAATTCGAGAAAACGCAAAACCGATGAAGATGAACGTAATTTGTACGTAGGCTTACCGAAATCCGATTCCAAACAACGTTCGGTACGAATTTTCACGTTTCGTATTTTCTGTAATTTAAACTATATAAACGGAAACACCCAACTTGTTTACAAAAAATATTCGATCAATGAGTTTTCTTTAATTGGTATCAAATATTTAAACTGTTTCGTGGGTAATTTGTTTCTGAAAATAACGTCGGTTTATATTTCAAGGAAAGTCTTAGGTCAAATAATTAAGTATGACGTACAAATACGAAACTTGTTTTATATATATAATTAATAATTTTAAAAATTATGAAATCAAGCACGTTATTTGTTACATGGACAAAAAGAAGTGGTACGCGAGGCTCGAGTTCGATTCCCGATGGCATTTGTATGATGAACATTTAGATGTCTACATTTCCGGGTCTGGGTGTTTATTAAATATATTCTGATATATATTTAAGTATTTCTATGTATTAGAATCGTAATATTTAAGTACTTCTATGTATTAGAATCGTAATACATAGAAATAATTAAATAGATACCAGAATTTATAATCCTATAGTCCGGTGAAGTTGTAAAAACCTCGCAGTTAGCAACATATTAGCCATTTCAAAAAAAAATAGAATTTTTGACTAACACCCATAACACAAGCATATAATTTGCTTACTTTGGGGTTAGATTGAATTTGCGTGACTTGTCCAGGGATATTTATTATTATTATTCTAATAAGTATTTGTTTAATTTTAGTAACATAACTAACTAACATAAGTTAATTATTTCGTCCTACGCAGTTTCAAATTTCCACGTTGCTCAATTTGATGATTAATGAAAACACGTTACTGCATCTTTAAACAAATTAAGAGATAAAGTTGAAACATGATAAACATTGAAAATTTAGAATTTCGAAAAACATTAAAAAACAAATATGTTTCTTTGGCGGGAGTTCGTACATTTGGTAAAAATTTAAAATAAAATAAAAAGTTAAAATAAAAAATCAATATATAAAAAGACAAAAGTATATTTCTAATCCTCATTTTCTCCACTTTTAAATCTATGTATTGGCAGTTATTTATATTTTTTGAAAAATAGACAATAATCAGAGTCGAAATTTATTCAGGTAAGTTCGTTTGATGATTCAGTTTTAGTCAGTATTGTTTGCTGTTTAAATGCTGTTAAACTATATATCATACAAATTATAGTTTTTTACCGATAAAGGTAGGCTTTCGAAGCTAGCATCATTGTCGTTGGTAACGCCATGTTCAGTGGATAGAGCGACAGGTTAATAAACTATGTTAATCATATAAAACGTCACATTTTGAACGAAGTGTCAAATACGGCCGTGACGTCAAATTTACATATTTTTTTTACATACGTTTACATATTAAGCAGACGCTCTGACACTGTCATAAACGCGGCGTTTGAACTCGACTGGTACTCACTTCGAAAGTCTGACTTAAGGTCTCAGCACACATATAAACTCGGAAAAGGATCATCACCGTATCGCCTCGAGCCGTTCTTTATTGTTAGTATGATGCTCCATACTTGTAACGCACACTAATCGGAATCGTAACGTAATCGTCGCGCCTCGGAACAGGCTCGCGGTCGGCGAGCCGTAAGCGCGATGTCGTTTAGCCGTAGCCGAGTCGATGTACAGCTGCTGATACTGTTTGGTTACGTGCATACGTTAAGTTGACGCCTGGTTGACGGCGAGGCGAAAGGCGATACGGTGACGATCCTGTCCGAGTTGATATATGTGCTGAGACCTTTAAGTTGAAATAGATATTACAGCTGATATACGGGTTAACAGAAACTAACATTATAGTGTTTTGTACGCAGATTCAGTCAATATTCCAGAGGGAAAGGGTACCGAGATTGGCGGACCCGTGGAGACCCGACCCTTATCAATTCACTCTGGCGCAGCCGGCAGCCACTTGGCATACGAAAGCAACTGGGTAAATATCGTTAAAGTAATACATTTTCTGTTGTTATTGTCAAAATGTCCAACCAGATTTCGGTTTCCCAGCTTCGGAATTATTGCCACCAGTGGGTGATGTGGTCTTTCCCCACTAGTGGTAATTACTGAAGTTACTACTGTCAGTAATAAAATTTCAAAAAGGTATTCAGCAGCTGGTCAGAATTGGTGCCACTCTTAATTTATATTATTTACTCATTTCAATCTTTTTTCTCTTATCAAACAGAGATCTAGTTAATTCTGTAAGAAAACAGATATAAAAAAGATTGGTACAATCAAGTCTATATATTAATACGTGATGTCAAAACTTTGGACCCCTTTCTCGAAAATTGCGCAGACGGAGGAGCATAAAACACTTATAGTTTATGTGTAGGAGAAGTGCAGAACGCTAATATTTTTCAATAACAATGCTTATAAATTATCGTTATTCCCAATTTAACAAAAAGGGAAATAAGATGAGTTACATACGTTATAAAAAGGTATTATCTAAGTGTATACTAGAATCTCAGAAACAAGCATCGTT
>NJDC01006430.1:87003-107406 GCA_002245475.1 Calephelis virginiensis | reverse complement strand
AAAAGTAGCAGAACAACGTCTGCCGGGTCAGCTAGTAGCTTATATAATCAATTGGCCAACGAGGCGGTCGCTAACAGTAAAACAGTTCAGTTTAGTTTGTCAGAAACTAATGTAAAGTAATAAATGTATTACAAAGGGACACCGGATCTGAGATACGGCTGGATGGTACTCGTACCGACCGTGATAAAATAGGGTTAGCTTATCACATTTACCATATATCGTACATATGTCGTACCTTCAGATTCAATTGTCTAAAAGAGAAATTATTGTCACATACTTTGTACAATTTCTCATATCTAATAGCTTCACCCGACTACAAAGAAAGGGTTATGCTAACAAGTATCTTCACGCCCATATCCCGAAGATGTAGGCAGAGGTCACCAAGGCACCCTCAACTAGTCAAAGACACTAAGTCTGACAAGTGTGGTAAGTGGCAAGGAATTTTATTAGAAAATTGAATAAACTTAAATTTTTTGATGCCCGGCTCGAGGATCGAACCCGGGACATATGCTAAAAACCATTTTGATCATATCAGCTTTAAATTAAAAAAAGAAATAAAACCGGTCCATTCGTTTAAGAGCTAAGATGCCTCAGACAGACACACCTTTTTTCGATATAAAAAGTGACATTTGATGCCCCTGTGAAATTCGTTAATATTTTAAAATGTAAAACTAGGTAATATTTTACTACTGATGAAAACCATAATTAAAATATGACGGTCTAATATCTTTCTGAGGACTTACAACCTTCAAACGGTTGCTATTCACTGTAAAAATATAAAGAACAAAGATAAAAGAAAAGCAATGGAGTGAATTTCACTTAATAAGTATCTCGACACAGTCAGAAAGTTTGTAACAATAAGAAAGTTGTAGAATCTTCTAGATAATTATTTTTTACTTTACGGGAAATGCTAATGTCTAAATATTTTTTTCTTTTTTTCCATCAATTGTACAGTTTTAATTCTTAACGCTTGGTAAAACTGCATTTTGTAATTATTATAAAAATACACTTGCATTATCTGGCACATTTATTTTGGTTCTTTTAGCTTAATAAAATTAGCCAACCGGTTTTGTTTTCACAGTATTTTCAGGAATACGGTAATATAAATTAAACTAGTTTAACATTAAATCTGTACTTAGTTGTGAAAAGTACAAACACTTTGTGAAACAGTACAAGTGTATTCTTAGATATAATTAACATACACACATACATACATATCTTCACGCCAAGTCCTTTACGGGGTAGGCAGAGAATGTGAAGGAAGCAAGACATGTTTGTCAGGATCGTGAGGTCTGGCACTCGATACTCTCTGCCTATCCCGTAAGATATAATTAAACTTACCAATTTGATAAAAACTGATATTGTAGTGGCAAAGTAAACTAAAACCACTACTTGACTACCAGGACGAGTCACAGAACTAGACATTTTTTATAGAAAAATAAGTAAATTTATCTTGATTTTTAAAATACACGTAACCTACAAACATTAATGATACTTAACATGTACGTTTCAAATTTCAGACATGCTAAAATGCCTCCACCCCTATCTGAACTTATAGCTGCAACTGTCAAATTCAAAAACTGGAACATAGTAATGGCAAACAATGACGTTTTAACGACAGAAAAATTTTAGCGGTAGTATTACTTCAAGCAAATCTTAGTTGGATTTGCCCACTTATTAAACAATAGCAGGTGTCCCTTACTATAAATCTTCTGATGCTGGAATTAGCGAAAACGGTTTTCAATATTGGATCCAGTTACAATAGCCAGTATTTCCAAACGGATACGACATAGAAACATTTAAGAAAAGAGCGTACTCATACCTAAAGGTCGGCAAATTATCTATGATACTCCTGGTGTTGAAGATGTCGGCGGGCAGTGGCGATTACCTTGGGGTTACTCAAGAGCTCGTTTATCTTCTCGTTAATAATCTTAAATTTTAAAATTTTCAATAAGCGGTCCATCCCTTCAAAATGTATGATACCACAGACAGACACACATATTTGGTTTTACTTATGTTCAAAACTGAAATAAATACCAAAATTGCGTCTAGTATCCTTTCCGATGCATACAAATTAACTTGTGACCTTGAACGCCTGGACAGATCTCTTCAAAAACTATAGCCAAGAAACATCCCGATTACGTCAGCTTTCAAATAAAAAACCGCACGTGTACACTTGCACTCACATACACGTGCACACTCGCACACAAACACATGCACATTCGCAAGATACGTCAACCTTATAATACCTCTTCTTTTGCATCGGGGGTTAAAAAATAGAAAAATATAATATTAGGACTGTTATCCCATAACTGTTATCCCAGGGTATGACACGATAATTACATTATAAGCCTTTAGAAACCCGTTAGAAAATTGTTGCTTTTTGCGTCTGGTTTCACAAAGGTAGTAAGTACCTTTGTGAAACCTGTTGCCGGAGGCGTTTTCATAACAATACAACTTAGGGACTTTCAACAAAAAGCTTTCTCATTTCCAAAATGGCGGCAAAGTAACATAGACCCCTACCGTCTATTAATAAACATATGCTAGAGTACTTCAAGGCTGAAGTTGACATTATAATATTTAAAACTCTAAAATAGGTTAGTAGCCAACCCGGCGAACTTCGAATTGTTTGACATAAACAGCTGCCAACAGTTTGCATGGAAAAACAGAAAGTATTGTTTTTCCCATTTTCTTTGCAATTTTCCCGGTTTTTCTTTTCACTAGTCACGATGGGTATCATTTTACATTGGTATTACATTGAGACGCAAAGTCTTTAAATTAAAATTTTATTTTAATTCGATATTTAAAAATTTTATAATAGCCTCTGTGATCTAAAGATCTGGTATTGGACGTAGTCAAGCATAAACAAAATGTGTTTTCCCAAATTTCTATCAAAAACAAATTTCGGATAAGTGTCCGGTTGGCGATAGGTTTGCAACCTATGACATCGGGAGACTTAGTATCTTCGGCTAGACGTGACTACCCTGATTTTACTTCTGCCTTCTTTCGAGGATAAGATACTTTTTTATTTTCATAGCAAACATTTTTAACAAAATATGTGGAGTATAAATATATTGAAATACACAAAAGAATGGCTAAGTAAGTAAGTTGCTTTTATTTTTAATATAGCGTCGATGACAGCGATAACGAGGGTAAAAATATCTAAAGGAAAAGAAAGTACCTTCACGCCCATATCACCGAAGGGGTAGGCAGAGGAACAATCAGGGCACCCACGACTAGCCGAAGACCTATCACAATGTGATAGGTGGCAAGCCTATCGCCAACCGGACACATTTCCAATCCCGAGCAACATTTTTTTTTCATTAGAAAATTGAAAAACCCCCATTTTCTTTTTGTTGCCCGACCCGGGATTTGAACCTGGGACCTCATGCAGTAAAGCCCAACAACTGAACCGCTAGACCACAGAGGCGATAAAAAAATATATCTAAAAAATATAAATATAATGGAAAATCGTTGACGAAAAATCGTGGACGGTAGATTTTAAAAAGATGTCATAGCTCCATGTAGGTTAGGCCACGAACTTTTGGATCCACCCTCGTAATATCCGTGTTTATCTATCTTGTTTAAATAAGGTACGTTTAGAAAAAACCTGAAGAGGTAACATGGCATTGTGTAAACGTAAATATCGACGAAATCGACTTTTTTTATGATATTGGAAGGCAAACAAACAGACGGATTTCCTGATTGTAAGAAATTGACGCCGCCTTGGGACACCAAAGGTGGTAATTGTGCGTTGCCATCCGGAAGCCGGGGTGTTAGGGCTCGAGCAAAAGTAAGTTTACCGGTTTCCTTGCCCTCCAAGCCGGAACACGTCATGACGATATGGCGGTAGGAATAGGTAAGGCGGTGGTACCAATCTGGGCGAGTCGCTGCGAAATTCTATTACCTAGTCAGATGTCACGGTGTTAGTGACCAAGAAGGGGGATTTTTATATGCGACTCTATTTTTTATTTATGTCAACTTTTGTTGACTCAATAAGTTAATCATCTATGTACGCAAAAAAGAGTATTCTTAAATTAATTTTGGCATACACAAAACAAATTGGGTCGGAATTTTCATCGATTTCCCGGTAGCAAACATTTTTATGTTTGGTAGCAAACATAAAAATGTTTGCTACCAAATCTGAATCTGATCTTTTTCGTCAAATCAATTTGTTTTGTGTATGCCAAAATTAATTTAAGAATACTCTTTTTTGCGTACATAGATGATTAACTTATTGAGTCGAGGTGCATTTCTTGCAGTTTTACTGGGCTAAAATTTTATATTAATAATAAAAAATAGAATTGTGTTATGTCCCTCTAAATATCAATTTCCTTTCATCGAAGTATACCTGTGTATAATGTTATTTAGAATCTTGTATTCTCCTTGATATTATGTAGGGATAGTAAATTCAAATGACCTTGTTCGCTGTTTTTGCGCGTGGATACATTTATTATGGACCTTGAAAATGTATATATAGCAAATCCTGCTGTAAATAGGGCTGTCACATAGTCGAAAATCTGTTAAATTTTACCAATAGAGTTACATATTGTTAACGCGAACAAATGAAAATAATAGAAACCACACTTGTACTACATGCAGTCAGTAATCGCCTCTGTGGTCTAGCGGTTCAATTGTAGGACTTGACTGCATGAGGTCCTGGGTTCGATTCCAACGATTTGATTTCAACCAAAAGAAAATTGGGTTTTTCAAATTTTCTAAACAAAAACTTTACTCGGGATTGGATAGGTACCCGGTAGGCGATAGGCTTGCCAGCTATCACACTGTGGGACTTAGTGTCTTTGGTGTCTTTGGCTAGACGTGGATGCCCGGGTTATGCCTCTGATTACCTCTTCGGGGATATGGGTGTGAAGAAGATACTTTTGTACTACATGCAGTCACAAAAAATCGGAAATGGCTTTTTGTTTATACCATCAATTCTGACCCAACATTCATGGAACGCATTGTCACTGGTGACAACAGGTGGGTTTAAGAGTTCGACATGCAAACTAGTCAACAGTCTTCGGAGTGGCGCCTTCCAACAGAACCAAAACCTAAAAAACTACGCCAAACTAAAGTGAGAAAGTAAATAATATTGTTTGAGCATTATGCGGCCTCTTAAATAAGCTCAGAATCGCTCAGCGTGCTATGGAGAGAATTATGCTCGGTGTTTCTCTGCGAGCTATGATCCGTAATTCGGTGATCCACAAGAGAACGAGAGTGGCCGACATAGTTCAGAGAGTCAGCAAGATGAAGTGGCAATGGGCAGGCCACATTGCTCGCAGAACCGATAACGGCTGGGAAAGAAAGGTTCTGGAGTGGCGGCCCCTCACCGGACGACGTAGCGTTGGACCACCTCCCATCCGGTGGACTGATAATCAGATTAAAGTCGCGGGGAGTCGCTGGATACAAGCGGCTAGTGACCGCGACTTGTGGCGCTCTTTGGGGAAGGCCTACGTTCAGCAGTAGACGTCCTCCGGCTGATGATGTGATTATGCGGCGCTTAAGAGAGTAAACTCGACGACAAAACCCTGATTTGTGGTAAACAAATTCTTTGATTTTGCACCAGGTTAATCCATCGAGCAATGTTCACCAGATATGGCTGTAACCACCTGTTTTATTTTTCCTTAACTCAAATTACTACTTTGTGGCAACTGTTTCCAATCATTAGAAGGCATGAAAGAGAATTCGCGTTGATAACTGACCTTAATTCTTGAAACAGCGTTAAAAAATGTTTTTGACGATTGGGGTATTCGTTGACGTATGTATCGTTTCCAAAGGAGCATACTCTAAAGACGATAAGATTAATTTTGAAGAATATCAAACAGTTTGTATATTTTTGATCGTTTCCCGGTACGTTCTTGATAAAATATTATAACTTCAAGTGTTAAAATTCGATAAAAAAAATTGGAAAAGTTAGTTTTTAATTTCTAATGTTTTTCTTAATAATTGATCCAAATATTCATTAACGAAAATGTTCTTAATTTTGTGTATATTATGAAATATACACAAAAAATATCTACTCACATTTTGCACAAACAAAAAAATAGAAAATTCAATTTCAAAATAGATTTAATTACGTAGATCTAAACAAAGATTCTTGTAACGCATAAAAAACAATAACCAGCTATTTTGGTTTTAAATATTTTTTTTGAGGTTTGGTGTATATTTTAGTTATTTATTTAGGTTGGTATACCTAATGTTTGTAATTCGATGCATTAACTTTTGACTAAACTTTGTTGATGTACATTATTTAGATCTGACAACCCTTGTTGTAAGCATTCCTGGCGAATGAAAGTTCTAACAAAAAACGAAATTTTCACGTTACTCCTTTATCTCTTTCATCTTATTACATAATGTTATTTTGTCTTCAGATCCACATTATTATGCCTAGGGTATTCAAATATATAATCATTAATTATGTTTTGTTGGATTTGCTTATTTGATGTGCATTTTATATTATAATATAAAATATATTTACAAATTCCTTTGCTCCAGAGTGTCAAAGGTAGAGTTTGATATTTAAGTACGTAAAAATATTTAGAATCTAATCTTTTTATCGTCGGCACTTGGTGGAATTCCATTGTATACACACTATTTTGTAGTAAACACTTGTACGTATCCACTATACACTTTATTTAATACTTTTCGTTACTCTATAGCCAACTGGTTTCACTTTTTACAACATCATCCCCTGATGAAAGTAACTTTACTAACTTATACCAAATAAATACTGAACATTAAACTAAAACAGTATTTTATCTTTAATTTCAAAGCCCTGATAATGCTGTAAAAAGTGAAACCAGTTGGCTATAGAGTAACTAAAAGTATTAAATAGAGTGTATAGAGGATAAATACAAGTGTTTACTACAAAAAAGTGTGTATAAAATATTTAACTAAGTACAACAATGGTTCTAAAAACGGGCTATACTACAATAACATTTGTATAATATATTATTATACGACACGAGTGTATTAAACGACGACTAGTACATTAAAACAAAATATGTTGGTCTTTGGGGTCGCAAATATAAATTAAGACGTATACACATACACAGTTATGGCGCAATAAAACTGTAAAGAAACTGACTCAATTTATTCGTATGTTGTCGAAGTAAACTAAAATTTATGTATAACTTAAAAACCTGGATGGGTTAGATCTTGGTTACGGTTTCAATGGGACCAACCAGCACCTATTATAAACAAAAAAATCTATTTTTCATCTAGTAAAAGGTTCTAAAACACAACAAAATAAATACTCAAATAAAAAATCTCTTCTTTTCGGAGATGGTCAAAAGTCCATTCTTTGCTATCAATTGCAATATTTTGAAACCAACTCGGATCATTTTAGGGGATAGTGAGTTAGACGCCTTTCCATATGATAGAAAACAACCAATATAGGCAGACACCATACATTGCTTGTTGTTCAGCGTAACTAAAATTGTTTATTTTTGTTTGAACAGGAAACGCGGAGGTGTACATAGTACTAGCGTTGCTGATCGGCGTAGTGACGGTAGTGGTAGGGTGCTGGCTGTCAGACAACTGTTGGTCTCCGGAGCCGGAGGATATCTTGGCTGGGGGGTGACTGCGCGGGGCGGGCGCGTGCACGCACGTGTAGCGCCCGCCCGCGGTCAGCCCGGTGGGCTCGGGGGGCAGCCTGTCCCCCGTGCTGCCTCCTCCGCCCCCACCGCGCCGGCCGCTCCTCCTTGCTGCCAGACAACTCTGTCTACCACTCAACCGACGATTCTGACGCCCATACTATGAAAAAAACAACGGTATCGGAATCGCCAACGGTGTGTGCGAAACTGAGTGACTGCTTTGTGTATCGAATGTAATTTTTTAAAGACAATAGTTGTTGGCCCTGTGGCTGTGACAACGGACTAGGGCGAGTGTACTCGGCCCTTAAGTGTAAGTGATGTCATATGGTGCATTATCGGATTTATATTAAATCTCTCTCGTTATCGGTCGCTCTCATTTCTACTCGTCACTGTTACTTCTAAAAGTATGTGCCTTGAAACGCTTTTCTCGATTTGTCTTGTAGTTTAGAGCGTATTTTGAACCCTTTAGGTAATTTCCTCTCTGTGTTTGTATGGAAATTCCCATGTTACAAGTGCAATACACATCATGACCGTGCCTTTACAGTCTATAGACTTTGAATGGGACGTAATTACCAATAGATTTTTAAAATCGGAAGGTCAAAGCCAGTGAGCGCAAAGAGGATAGAAACAGCATTCTAAAAAATATCCCACTGAAAGTAACGTCTGATGTAGCGCCTACCAGACATAACACAATGTGCCTATCTTAATCTTATAGTATACACATGTGTACATAAGCAACCCGAACCAAAGAATTCAAAATAAATTTTGGGGTTACAAAAAATACAATAAATTTGTGGAAGGCTTCTAGACTTATCCGTTCACTGGTCACAGCATACCAACGGTTGTTTTTATATTTTTGGAAACGTTCCTGTTGTTATTTGTTTTTAAATATTGAAGGACGCTGTCAAAAACTTGAAGGGGTGCATTTGGACCAAGGTACATCCTATTACGAGCGTCAATTAAAAGATTTAAATTCATTGAAATAGGATATTCTCAACATAAGACAACGATATGGTGACTTGAGGAATTTAGAGTTTTGATAAATTTTTTGGAAAATTTACAGAAACGATTTGGTCACACCTTCTGAAATTGACAAAATATGTTAACCCGTAGAATGTGCAACGATAAAAATAAGTATAATCTGAACAAACTGAAAAGGAAAATCTCCACAATAAAAACCAGCATGTGTAATGTAAATTTAAAAATTCATAATAAGATTGTGTTAGTTTTATTTGTTTTGTAAAAATAAAACATTAGTTCTATTTCTATTTATTATGTCCATAAACCATCAAGGTTTTTTTTTATTTTAAGGATATATGTATTTCAAAAAAAAATTAGATGTACTAAAACAATAGCTGCTTAGTATATGTATATATTAAGACAGGTTTACTTAAGAATAGTTTTACTGGACAAAACTGTAACCTGATTATCCCGTTATAAAAAAAAACCTGCATGTGCTAGCTCACTAAAATGACTCTTTCAGTAGACACTTTTCTGGTACAATTCAAGCTTTAGTTACCTTGATGTCATTAAAATCTAGTCAGAATTAGACAAATGCATAGAAATTGTACACGGCTTTTGTAGAAATGTTTTAGATAATATAAAAAATGGATTTTAAAAATAGGTAATACTTATTTGTACCCCAAATTCTGCAATTTGCATTTTTTTATTTAAGTCAATTTTGTTACCATAGATTTTAAAAAAATGATACATTATTAAGGGTTTCTAACAGTGATTTTAATGACGAACTTTCTTAAGAAAATTAATGTTGAAAATAAAAAAAAAAAACATTAAAGTGACAAAAATAAAATTTTAGACATTTCGTATTTTGAAGTATAAATTTCTTGGAACATGTTGACTACTCGTGAAAGAAGTCATTGTTATAACACTTTCAATGATATGTTCTTAACTAAACAATAAGTTTTTAAGAAATCAAGAAAGTTACAGCAATAAGTAAAAAAGTGACTTTTGAGTTTACTAAATTGAGTTCATATCGTTCTGAAGATGCAAGTGTTTACGTCATCGAAGTGAGAGTTCCGCTGCAATCAACAAGTTCCATGGCTACGTATTTTGAAATACACACGTAGCTGCCTACGTAGCTACGTGTTGTAGCACATGTGCTACGTATTAAGCTACGCTATATTACGCTAAACAATTTACTGAAATTTTAACCAAACACGAATAATATGCATATATGTGTAATTTTTATGTACATCGTAGTTTTAAGAAGCATTTCCCATTTATGGAAACTTTAGCCCAAAGATATCTTTAAGTTGGAAACTTGCAAAACCACAAGTTGTATTCGCTCATGAATACTACTGCACGGCAACGCAACGTCTATTAAAAAGTTGAAAGTTTGTTGCTTTACCACTTTTTCGTCAGTTTATCAATGTATGAAATTTAATAAATAAAACATTTTGAAAACAACATTTTAAAGTTTTAGACATCCAACGTCTTTTTAGTTTTTGTTGTTTTAAAATCCGAATTAAAATAAAAAAAGACAAATTCCGAAAAAAATATTTAGTACTCGCTGCTGCCCGCGACATAGCCCCTGTGGTTAAAGGTCCCGCAGGAACATTTTTACGGGATAAAAACCATTCTAAGTGTTAATCCAAGCTACCCTCTATGTGTGTGCGAAATTTCATGAAAATCGGTTTAGCGGCTTTTGTGTGAAGGAGTAATAAAAAAACGAACATACAAAGTTTCGCAATTATAATATTAGAAGGATTATTACATCACTGTAACTTTTATAAGTTGCAATCAGTAATTTATTAAAATGCCATCTTTGTACATTTAAAGTTCAAAATGTTGACCGCCTCTGATTTTAATTTACACAAAATAAATTCCGTTGTTAAAATACACTAATTACTTTATTCGCGTCATCTTTGATACAATTGTAATTAGTTCATATGATAAGCTTTTGTAAATTGTGTATTAATGAAATGTTGTATAAGAGTTACTCAGCCCTGTTTAATACTTGTACTAGCAGACCCGGCAATTTTTTTTTATTTTAGTGTTATCCGTTGAACTTTTACTACTAGCGCAGTATTTTTTTTAATACATTTCAATTCTTGACTTATAGAATTACTTGTCTTTTAATTGGTCATATACTTACCCTTATAATTAGGCACATTTGAGTAAATACGTAGTTTCATCGCCTCCTTGATATATATTTGAAAATGTGTGGAGAGATATGGAATTAAATCTTAAACAAGAATCTGCTAGACAATAAAACATCAAAATTAGATAAGTTAAATCTAAAAACACACAAATTAAAATCCAGACACTCTTTCTTTAAAAAAAATACTTTGAAGTAGTAAAAAATATAGTATTCATATTTTTTAATTTATATCAATTCATTTTATATATTTGTTATTTTGGTTCTTTACTAATTCAATTTCTAATTGCGTCTAATCTAATTTATTGTATGTTAATTACGAATCAATTCTAAAGGGTTCTTTGAGCAACTTTATATTAGAAACTTCTAAACTAATTTGGGAAAATCTTTTAGTTATTATTGTGTAGTAAATTCGGAAATTTAATGAATTGATGGTTTATAAATTTTTATTACCTAAAAGTATCAACACTTTCTACTTAATAAAACGTTGGTTAATAAAACGTTTTTAGTTTAACCAAATTTTTATCCACCGTCAAGTATCAAATCTATCCTGGAAATGAAACTACTATTTATTCAATAACTAGCTGCTCCGGCGACCTTCATTCCACCCGTTCAGTTTGTCGGAGTCGGATGGGATAAACAGTAGCCTATTCCCGTCCCTTGGTTCTAAGCTTCCTCCCTATCAATTTTCAGCCAAATCGGTTTTGCAGTTCTTAAGTCATAAATAGTGTAACTAACATGACTTTCTTTTGAATGTATTCACTAGCTACTCCGGCAAACTTTGTTCCACCCGTTAAGTTTATATAGGCAAAAGTAAAATGTTATTTTTCGTATTTCCTAGTTTTCACAGTCAAACGGAATAAATAGTATTATTCTATATCCGTCTCTCCTGGTTGTAAGCTACCTCCTTATCAATATCCAACTAAATCGATTCAGACTTACTAGAGTTATAAATTGTGTTACTAACACGACTTTTTTATGTATATAGATTTGTTTCATCATTATTTCAAATGGCATGTCATTAACTTTTAATTAACTAACTGCATTTATATTTATAACCTAATAATGATAGCGAAAGACTCTCCTCACAGCTCGTTTGCTACATTAGGGATGCCTCTACGTCATTAGCTGCGCCTAATGGCACTCATGAATGATACATTTTCTGTCTCACATTTTATTTAGTTAGCTTGATTTAACATTTATTTCATGTATTGTTTTTCAATTTATTTAAAACTAGCTGTCTTTTCCGGCTTCGATCGGATAGTAATTTTTTGATCATAAATTGAGTTGCAACCTGTCCTATCTTTCAAGTTGGATAAAACTGCACACAGTGTGCAATTTTGATTGAAATCGGTTAAGTAGTTTAGGAGTTCATCGTGTACAAACAACGTGACAAGTAATACATACGTAAACGTAATTTACGTATGTAAAAATCGACTCCTATTATTTCATTGCCGCGTTGCAATTTGATTAATAATGGTCCCACATAAATGTTATCAAAATCCAACTAGTGGTTTTTGAGTTATAGTTAATAATGTGTACTCTGTCTATATTGACGACCTCATAATTGATCCATATTAAATAAATCACTTCATAATTGGCCGAGTAATCGCGTAATAAGTAATAATAATTGTTTTGAATAAGTTATACTAATCAAGGTAGACCTACAACTTACAACAGTACAAAACAGTCAACACTGTTTCTAAAATAATTTAATAAGGACACTGGCCTGTTTCTTGTCCATAACTTGATATGTAACTTTTTTCTGTTGTCAAGAAGTACAACTAGTACTTCTGATGTTTGCAACCTTGAAATTGTTTACTTGATATTATATGACAACAGGCAACACAGTTTCAAAAATATTTTAATGAGGACAGGATATGTGCGCTGACCTGATTCTTGGCCATAACTTGATATGTCGTTTTTTTCTGTTGTTAATAGTACAACTAGTACTTCTGATGTTTGTAATCTTGATATTATTTGACAAATCATTAGTAATTCGATCAAATTATTACGTAGTAATTAATACTACGAACTTTCTTATCAAGAATCCAAAGATTTCGTGTCCTTTATGTGAACTTTGCCCTAATATTATTTTTCACCACTGGTAGAAAAGAAAAGAACATAAAAATTAGAAGTGAAACTATATAATTTATTTAAAAAAATTAATCATTGTAACATAAATAAAATAGGTGTTAATTGAATTTAAATCCAAAGTGATTGAATTACAAATTGTAAGTAAGTTTTTTTATAAAAAAATACTTCTTGCATATTTTTTTCTGTCATACGGGAGGTAAGTGGTAGTTTTCCACCCACTGCGTTAAACATATTTGCCACTTTCTAGAATCGTCGATCAGTAAAATGGTATTCATGCCATGGGCAGTAAGATAGAAATACTCAAATTATGCGTTTACCAATTGGGTGTGATTAGCGACTTTTTTATTTTACTGTTACATTCCTATTCTCTTAACGATCTATTTTCTGTTTGCTTATGGGCGACCAAATTTATAATAATTATATTATAAATATCTAATACTTATTTAAAAGGCGTAAGGAGAGAGATGGTCTATTATTATTTGCTATGGCACCAGCTTATGTGTTGTTTATAGTTCAGGAGAGTGTTTGCAATTGTTTGTCGTCATTTGTATAGTGAGTAAGAAACCGACTGAATAGTCAACATTTTTTATAAATCGTATAGATAAGTTTATAAAATGTAGACCACTGTAAAATTAGCGAATTTTAATCTAAAGATAGATATGTGTCTACTCAGTTTTATGTATTATTAGATAGGTTGAATGCACACCGAATTCCTGTTTTAGCAGATGTAGTGTAAGATCTATCGTCTTTATCTTACATATTTAAATTATACCTAAATTACTTAAAAATACTTCAGCAAAATAACATGACTCAACATCATCTTATTAAAATTACAATATATACCTGAAGTGGCATTGCAGCAAACGCTATTCCTATTGACGCAAGGCACACGAGTTCGAGCAAATCCTAGATCGTGATATTACAATTGTTTTGGTTTGTAGTATTTCCAACGCTTTATTCGGACCTTAGTCTCCGGGCACACCTTGCCTAACTGGAAAAGTATGGCTTTTTCCATTCCTGCTTCATAACTTCTCTAGACAGCTAATATTAACAACACATCAACAGAATTAACGGTGGTTTTAATTATTTAAAGAAATTAATATTACGTTATATTACGTATTACATTACGTTTATTTTGGTCAGTGGAATATCTACTACTTCTAGCGCTTCATTTGGACCTTATTCCCCGGGCACACCTTACCTAGCTGGAAATATGTGGCTTTTTCCATTCCTCTGTCATCACTTTTTTAATTTACTAACAAACAAAAATTAATAACAAATCAACTAAATTAACAGCAGTTTTATTTATTCAAAGAAATTAATATTAAAAAAATATTTTATGTATATTTCGATGTTAAACTAGGCACTGCACTTGTGCAAAAAATAAAATCTGATTATTATTCTAGAATAAGGTGTTGACTTATCATGGCTTATGTAATTCTAATAATTATGTATTTGGGTATTAAAATTTGTTTATGTAAGAGTGAGACGTATTTTCGCTTTAGTTTTAGTTAGGTAAATAAAATATTGCAAAGTTCTTTTGTGAAAAAGTTTTGCGGATTATTGTTTGTGTTCGGAAGCAAGCATTTTTATTGACGAGAAGAAGGGCAAAATGATACAGGAGGCGATCCCCGCCCGCTTACCCCATCTCTATTTAAACCGCTAAAACTATTAAAACCTCGCCACTTATTTTAAATTCAGCATTATAATGCGCATTGTAATAGCAATAGAGCAATAAATTAACATGAGTGTTTTATTAAACATTGCACAATTTATGAATGAAGTAGAGTTCGTCCAATTTAAAATGGCACTTCTTTTGCAAATAGTATGTACAAGTACGCCTCTATGCAAATTAGTTATTTATTAAATTCAAAAGTAGATAGAGACGTTATTTATCTAACAACGTCCGTAATAAAACATTGTAATCACTGGTGCTGATTCTGACACATATTGCTGGTAATTCTGCTATGTGCAAACTAATTTCACATGTATGCAATTTTTTTCCTATGAAACAAAAACAATAGAGATGGATAGTGTTAGAAATATCAAATAAGTCTAAACTTTTTGAATTGTGACGTTTGTAATCAATGTTTTTCCGCGGTATATATAATCTTCTTTAGAAATACCGGGCACAAACTAATCTGACAACACTTTACGTGATTTGACTATTTCTATTACTCTGATTGAGAGAAGACAGCGATAATTTAAAATTAGTTCACTGAGTTCGTTACAAAATTACTACCATTGTCTAAACTTGTATTAAATGTATGCTATACCAGTTGTACTTTTCCAATTAAAAAAGAGAGCCATTTAAGATGTGTCAAATAAGTGTTATTATAAAAGCCTTATATGTATTATGTCAGAGAACTTATGAATTGTACGATTTATAAGGTTAAATGTCTACAGAATATTTTGTCTTCGTCTAATATTTGCGATTTAATTTGAACGCAGTAAAATTACATTAAACCGACTTTGATTTCATAAATAAGTCGTTTGAGTACACAAAAGTAAACTAGATATTTTCCTTGATTTCCCTAGAATCCATTTTCAGATCCAGACTTCAAAAAAATATGTTTCAATAAGTTTAGAAGTGACGGCGAAATCAATTAACATACATTAAAGAATAAAAGAGCCGGATATAGAACCTTCTCCTTTTTTTGGAGTCGATTAAAAAGTTAGTTATAACTTCAAATAAGTTCAACTAATGTGCAACAGAATTACCGCCAATGTTTGTTTATTGTACGCGTTTTCATAGACAAGTTTGATAACTTCATTTTTTTGTTGATTCAAACAGACTCAATTTGCTTGAATGACTAAAACTAATATGTCAAGATGGCTTAATTTTAAAATAGACGAACTCCAATTTAGTTTAATTTTTTCAACAAAATCGATTAATTAAAATAGTTAACTTTTTGATTTTTAAAAAGTAAAAAAAAAATATTTTACTTATATAATAAGTAATTTGTAAAACCGGGTAGGTATCCTACCTTTCGTCTGAGGGTGTTCGTGTTTTATAAACTGGGATAAGTGTAAGTGAATATTGTAAATACACAATGGATTTTATCCAGTACTTATTTATTTGGAGAATAATTGTATGGCTAAATTAGGAATTGAGAGAACTTATAAGCTCAAGGTAATACTTAGATAAGGCGAAATTAATGTCATTTGTCACAGATAACTCAAATAAATGTAATGAAAAGAGAAATGTATTTTATTTATATATATAGAAATGTATTTTTATGTATATACTTCATCAAGGCGTAGGGGAGAAATACTTTGTTTTTTATGACATTGGAAACCAAACAAGGAACACCATGAAAACCGTCTGGGTTTCCAGATGGTAAGAAACTCATGCCACCTAGAAACACCAAAGACGGTAATGGTGCGTTGCCAACCTTAGGCTAAGATGATAGGCATCAAGCAAAAGTACCACCTAGTCAGATATCACGGTGCTAGTGACGGTAAGTCTATGCTCGCTTTTTATGAGCTGCTTAACACAGGAAGGCAGATGGTCTATTCTGTAAAAGAGCCCGGACTAACACGGGGTATACGGGGGATTGTTTTTTAGTATATTTTTATTTATTCGTTCTAAGTATAGCTATAGTTAATTGTTTTGTGCACGATGCCTTCCATTTTATTTTCACAGCTTAATTTTTTTTGGGTTGGCTGGAAGAAATTTCTTTAGTTAGAGACAAGCTCGCCTTTTGTTCATTTTTAACTTCTCGTGTATTTTGTGTATTTTAATTTTTGTGTGCAATAAAGTGTTAAATAAATAAATAAATACTTTAACACGTTATGTAATAAATTAAGCCAACCGGTTTCACTTTCTAAAGCCTCATTAGTGTTTCACAACCTAAGATTTGAATTTTTGTAATAATTAGAAACAAAGTATTTCGTTAATAGTAACTGATGGACAATAAAGTTAAAATTAAGTATATCTCTATTTATTTCATTTTAGTTGAAAAAAACGACAGTGATGACTATGGCTTAAAAAGTAAAACCGGCTGGCTTAAGTATAACGTAAAGTGTGTTTAGTAACTATTACCCGCGGCTTTGCTCGCCTCTAAAGGCTATTTCCCTCCCATGAAAACTCCCTTAGTGAATATTACTTGTGCAGGCTTAAGGCTACATTAAAAAATACAGGCTGACTTTCTTACCAATCCATCCGTAAGAGGCAAGTGTCAGTTCGTTTTTTACTATTAGCAAAACAAGGTAATAGAGTTTTGCAATAACTTATTCAGTCTAGTGCCGCCTTAATTACGCGTAATAGTACGCGTAGTACTAAAGGTTATTCACTCAAAACCTATTCGTTACCCTAAAACGGAGCTGTATTCAGTTGCTAAAGTCCTGTCTGTTCGTCAATTGTACATACGTAAGATTATATTGCGCAAACATTTAAGTGTTCCTTTTACAAACATAACCCATGCTCGCCGTCCAATCAAAATATTTAATAAAACTAAAACTGGTTCTGCATTAGCAAGGCGCCACTTTAATTATCTTTTTACATTAGCATATAATAAAATAAATAAAATCTTAAATATATATCCACTCATTAACCGTGCATGTTTATCAAAATTGACTGGTTTTTTTGCAAAATCTAACATATGATGAGACTGAATTACTTATTTCTACATTATAAACTGAATTTATACTATTTTACATACTCGTATATACTTACCTACACCAACATATTTAATAATTGTATACACATACACACACACACACACATACAAATCAATAAATTAAAAAGTATCTTCACGCCCATATCCCCGAAGAGGTAGGCAGAGGTACAACCAAGGCACCCACGACTAGCCGAAGACACTAAGTCCCACAATGTGATAGGTGGCAAGGCTATCGCCAACCGGGCACATTTCCAATCCCGACCAACATTTTTTTAAATTAGAAAATTGGAAAAATCCAATTTTCTTTATGTAGGCTGACCCGGGATTCGAACCCAGGACCTCATGCAGTCAAGTTCAACACCCGGACCGCTAGACCACAGAGGCGACTAAATAAATTAATATTGTTATTATTATTATACTACTCCTGCCACTACTACCTCTACTACAGACTCTGTCATGTTTCCATTCTGAAAGCAAACTAACGTTAATAAAAGATTTAACAAGAGCAATGCTAGCAACGCTCCATTGTAGCCTTTTGGTATCTACGTTTTTTTTTTGCCAATCACAAACCCCTTTCCAATATATGGCTACATAATACCTAGAAACAGGCTAGGGTAGGAGAGACGTACGTTACGCATTCTAAACACAACAGAAAATGCTTGCTAGCATCAAAAATCCTATTAAAACTAATTCACCTGACGTATGGTACCTGGTAGTTTACGGTAGATTGGGATAAATTAATTTACATTCTAAAAATTGTGTGTTTTAATAAATAATCATGTAATCTCAAAACAAACAAAAACAGTGTGTAAATAGTAAATCGTGCATAAATAATTAAAAACATATTAAAATATTTGCACACCACAAGTTGGTAGAATATGTAGGAACGCTTAAATAATTTTGTAACATCTTTGTAACACCCATATTCCGCAAATAAATATTTTTTCTTTCTTTCTTTCTATGCCTTAGCTAGCATCATAAGTTATTCAAATGCCAAATTTCATCGAAAACAGTGCAGTGGCAACAAATATACATAATATCAACTTGGACTATGCTAGTTTAAATTCAGATTATATGATAGTTCAAAAAATCAACGAAATTAATTAAGTAAATGTTGTTAATGTTTATAATTCGCCAGTATTGTGTTAAAGACTAAATGACATAATATACGATTCTAATTTGCAATTTGAAATCGAGATTCAAAAGTAATCTCATCAGAGAGTGACAAGTGAAAAGTTACTGTTTATACGTTGATAATTGGCGAACATCTGCTTGAAGTTAACGAGCGTCTTATTTTTTAAACAGTATTTACAAAAACGTGTATTGTTCTTATGTCTGTGTTTTAATCTGTCACTATTATTTAAGTATTTATTATAACACGTCTAAATGTTAATGTATAAATTACGTGTCACGTTTTTTGTCCGCGATGGACTCCTAAACTACTTAACAGATTTGAATCAAATTCGCACACCGTGTGCAGTTTGATCACACTTGAAAGATAGGATATCTTACATCTCAATATGATCAAAAAATTACCCCCAAGCGAAGCCGGAACAGGCAGCTAGTAATTATATAAATTCAACATTTGTTCCCGTGTTGGTCTGGGTCTACTAAGTAGAATATACTATCTTTGCCTTTCTGCCAGGCAGCTTGTAAAAGGCGAGCACTGATTAAAATATAAGTCATCACCAACAAGAAGTATTAGAGTGCTATGCAGCAACTTGCCCGGGTATGGTTTCACCGCCTTACCAATTCCTGCCGCCACAATAACTCTGTCGTATTCCGGCCCGAGGCTAGGATCGCCTGTAGACTTGCACGAAAGGCCTTACATCCCGGCTTGCCTTATTCATTTTTTCTCTTTAATTTCATCACTTCATATTTCGAAAAATGTAATTTAATTTATATACTGCGCTAAATGTATGGTCTATTAAGTTTTACCACAAAACAGTTAAGTTATTGACAACTGACATAGTTTTATGACAAATAGTGGGCGTGAATAGTACTCGTCTAGACGTATCAAACAAGCCTTAATATGGCGGGAGTGTGTTGGGTATTTTAGGATTCGTTATAACCAACAGCTTTAAAATACATTTGCTTTGTCCTCACTAAGCTAAAGAACAGGTTAAGTTAAAGAAAAGTTATTTCAATTTGCAGGAATAACTTTAACTTGTAAATTGTTACCTAAAAAAATAGTAGCTTTAATTTGAAAGATGTTGATTAACAACTTGATAAGTGTAAACCAGGCATAATAGTTTCACTAATGCTAAGCACCAATTCACGGCATTTTCATAGTGAAAAATACCCAAGATTAAGCCAATGTTTAAAGTTGAATTAAAAATATAAGAATAGGTCCTCAATCCTTCAAGAAATTCCTACTATAAATTAAACTATATATGCGAGGTTAAGTTTGTTTGTTACACTTAAGCGAAAACTACTTAACCAATTATCGTAAAACTTTATACTAATAATCTCGGAGGTATTAAAAGTGACATGGGTTACTTTTTTAATGAATTAAACGGAATGAAGCTGCTAGTAAAAGCTAGTAGGTTATATATAAATATCTTCCCTAGTGGTCGGACTACAAATTAAGCAAATTATATGCTTGTGTTATGGATATCAGTCAACGATAGTTATAAACAGGAATACTTAATAAAAAGTTAGACCTGGAAATTAAGAGATTAATTATTACACAAACACCTGCCCTTAGACCTGGTACTTTTTTTTATGTTATAGGAAGGCAAACAAGCAGACGGATTTCCTGATGGTAAGAAATTCACACCGCCTAGAGACACCAAAGATGTTAATGGTGCGTTGCCAACCTGAGGTCTGGATGTTAGGCCTCGAGCAAAAGTAAGTTTACCGGCTACCTTACCCTCCGAACCGGAACACGTTATGGCGGCAGGAATAGGTAAGGCGGTGGTACCAATCCGGTCGAGTCGCTGCGAAACTCTACCACCTAGTCAGATGT
>NJDC01006430.1:58618-73309 GCA_002245475.1 Calephelis virginiensis | reverse complement strand
TCGCAGTATAAAAAAAGATCGAGCGCACATGTTCCATACTTTATTACTATGCATGGTGGGCACTGGTGTAAACCAGTCTGCTTGTAGGGCATTAAAATCGAAGCCTCGGGCTCGTTGCATACGTTATACTGAATAATTCAGCGCCGCGCAATTCTATTTTCAACGAATTCTGAACTGCATGTTGTTACTTAACCATTGTATTCGAGTGAATAACTAAAGGCTTCGGGCTCCTCTGGGGTTTTAATCCTGAATATTGGATTGATTAATAACCCGCCAGATATATTGCTACTTTAAAAATGCTGCATCAATATTTTCAATTTATAATTCTGTGCTTTTTTTAACTGGAGCAAAAGTAAGAGATATACGAAATGTATTATTATTTGTGATAAAAATCAATGGTTTCAACTTCATACTTTTTTTTTATAGTAGAGAAGGCAAACGAGCAAGTGGGTCACCTGATGGAAAGTGATCACCTCCGCCCACGGACATCCGCAATACCAGGAGTATCACAGATGCGTTGCCGACCTTTAAGGGATGAGTACGCTCTTTTCTTTAAGGTTCCTAAGTCATAATCGTTTGGGAATACCGCCCTCGGTAACTGATTCCACAAAGGTGTTATACGGGGTAAAAAATGTCTTCGGAATCGCACAGTTGTAGACCGCCACGCATCGAGATGATGGGCATGATACCTTTTCATGCACTCACAATATCTAACGTTGCATATTCAAACTTCTTCTTCTTCTTTTATAAATATGGCTATCAATCATTATTCACAACATACTTTGCCAATGTCAAGTTAGTTAATTTTTATACAGTATACAAACATTGGTCACTATGTACAAAGTCATGTCAGGTCATGGTCTTGAGTAAAGCGGTGGCTTCGTTACTCAAGCTTATCTAGTGAGATTTGAGTGAGTGATCGAGGAAATGGACGATACAATAATTTCTTCACGTTTTTATAATTTGTGCACTTTCACCAAACAAATGTAATTCCCACCTAAATCAACCAATTTCACTCAGTATAAACACGAAAATCAATAATGATGAAAAAAATACGACTATCTTCATTCACGATGGCACCAAAACTCAAACTTCATATAAAGGTATTCAAACAAACAAACAAACAATAATGATTTTGATAAATATCCAAATATAATAATCATGTTTATCACACAAACAAAAAATATTTTGATAAGTACCCAAATATAATAATCATGTTTATCACACAAATAGTTGTACTTATTGAGAATCAATGAGTAAAAGTATATCAATGAGCGGTGACTTGTGACGTCAATTTTCAAGGCCTTATTTTTTTGTTTATTGTATTTCTTATTGTATGTATTTATGTAGGTGTTGGTGAATTAAAAAAAACTAGATAATCAAGTTATGCTTAGATATATTATATAAAAAAAACTACATAAAAAAGCTACAAAATAGATAAGTCTTTCATAAAAGGAGAAGTAAACGGGTAAGTATTCCTGATGGTAAGTAACATCCACTGCTTATGGACATCCGCAGCATCGGAAGTAGCGCAAATGTAATGACAGCCTTTAAGGAATGAGTACTTTCTTTTCTTGAAGGTTCCATCGTACTCGTTTGGAAATACCGCCCTTAGTAAGAAGTTCTACAAAAGTATTGTGTGAGGTGAGAAATGTCTTCGTAATCGCACACCAGAGTACCGCCAACACACACGATGTCCTAAGGATTCCCTGTGATATATAACCAACATCTTGCCAATATAACCAACCTTGAACTATGCCAAAGGTTCAAGCTGATCAAAATCAATTTCTAATTAGTAATAGTAGATAGATATATAAAGACACATTCATATTATGTAATATTTATATTACATAATATACCACTGTCTCCTCGCCTCTGTGGTCTAACGGTTTAGTTGTTGGACTTGACTGCATGAGGTCCCGGGTTCGAATCCCGGGTCGGGCAACAAAAAGAAAATTGGGTTTTTCCAATTTTCTAATCAAAAATATGTTGCTCGGGATTGGAGATGTGCCCGGTTGGCGATAGGCTTGCCACCTATCACATTGTGGGGCTTAGTATCTTCGGCTAGTCGTGGGTGCCCTGGATGTGCCTCTGCCTACCTCTACGGGGATATTGGCGTGAAGATACTAATATTTATTTTTATAAACGCTATAGTGTTGTAGAATATGTTGGTAAAAACAAATATGTTTGTAATTTCTAACACTAATATTAAGCAAATAAATAAGTTTCATATCATTTGACAAATCCAATTTGGCGTCTAGAGGACATAATTGTAAGGAGAAGAAACAGAAGTATCTTCTACATAGACTGGAAACGCAGCCTCCGCAACTGCAAGATGCATTTTAAAATGCACTTACAACTTAAAACTCATTACGTATTTTAGTTTTTACTCTTACTCTGCGTTTGGGTTAAAATTTCACAAGTTTTAAAAAAAAGAATTTAGTTCTTTCTATAGCTCAAATGGTTAGAGCATTCGTCGGCTTGAGACGAAAGGGTACAGGTTCAAATCCTGCCTGGTTTTCTTTCACATGCTGTTGCTCTTTCACGGCACAATCGCAAAACCGATTTTGATACAGATTCGAGTTCAAATATTAGTTATTTTTTTTCAAAAATCAAGCTCCCAAACGGCTATAATATTATGGGAAGAAATTTTGTATGAAAATCGTTACCACTCTACAATGACGGATAAGTATTGTTAACTAAAACACATATCACGCATTGGTTACTTTATAGACTTAGCAGACTCGTGATTTGCTCAGATATATTTATTCATTTATCATCATTGATCCAAGCAAAGAGAAATTATTCCCTCCAAATTATTCCCCGTGTTGGTCCGGGCTCGCTGAGTAGAATAGACAAGAGGCAAAGGGGTACTCTGCTAGGTAACGTGTAAGAAGCAAGCGTAGTTATAATAGGTCAAAACCAACAAGACCACCGATGGTGCTGCCGGCCAGCAGCAAGTTGCCCGGAAAGTGATCCACCGCCTTACCAATCACTGTACGGTGATAATGACTCTCTCATGTTCCAGTCCAGAGGGTTGCTCAATAACATCCCGGTGATAGGAAATCGACTATAACATATATAGTGTCTCTAAGCCACGATTGTCTATTACCTACAAGAGACCCACAAAAAATGTAACTAACAACTATTTCTATAGACTAGCTGCTGCCTGCGACTACGTACACGTTTTAAAGTAACTTTTTGTGGTGAGAGATGGAAACAAAATGATTTACCACAGCAAAACGTGTCCTAAATGTTAACCCGGGATATAAGCTACTACTTTACAAAATTTAGTGTAAGTCCATCTTGCAGTTTTTGCGTAAAAATTGAACAAACAAACATATAAAAATTTTAATTACATTCGTTTTGCGTTACATATCATTTACACAGTAGCACTTATTATTCTAAAAATATTCCATGTACAGATTTAGTTGTAATGTTTACACTTTAAAATTTAAAGAATGAAAAACTCCACCCCAGTTAGGATTTGAACCTGTATACTTTCGTCTCAAGCCGTCGAATGCTATTCAGGGTAACTTTGAAAGGGCCGACCAAATTTGAATACTAGAGGGTAAAGGCTTAAATGGTAATGCTTTATAGATATTATTGCCAAACTGTAACATTTATTGTTATCGCCTCTGTGGTCTAGCGGTCCGGGTGTTGGACTTGACTGCATGAGGTCCCAGGTTCGAATCCCGGGTCAACGAACAAATAGAAAATTGGATTTTTCCAATTTTCTAATAAAAACAAATGTTGGTCGGGATTGGAAATGTGCATCTTGCAGTTGCGGAGGCTGCGTTTCCAGTCTATGTAGAAGATACTTCTGTTTCTTCTCCTTACAATTATGTCCTCTAGATGCCAAATTGGATTTGTCAAATGATATGAAACTTATTTATTTGCTAAATATTAGTGTTAGAAATTACAAAAATATTTGTTTTTACCAACATATTCTACAACACTATGGTGTGCAAACATTATAATATTTGAACAAATCTTAAAATGTGATTGGGTTTAACTATTACTACCAAAAACAAGTATCTTCACGCCCATAAGCCCGAAGGGGTAGGCAGAGGCACAACCAGGGCACCCACGATTAGACACTAAGTCCTACAATGTGATAGGTGGCAAGCCTATCGCCAGCCAACCCGACCGAAATTTTTTTTCTATTAGAAAATTGGAAAAATCCAATTTTTCTTTTAGTTGGCCGACCCGGGATTCGAACCCGGGACCTCGTGCCCGCTAGACCACAGAGACCATTACTACCAAATAATAGAATATACCAAACAATAATACGATGGCTTCGTACAAAATAGTACTTTAAAATAAACAACTTATTTAAAATTGTTTCTACAGTTTGGATAAGAATGTTTGAAATTTACGAAAGAAACAATTATTACTTTTATTACGTTTACAGCAGTTACGTTTTAGTTTTACAACAACGAGGTAATATTTACTTAATTCATCCATAGGGTAAAGATAATTTTATGCTATCTTGAGGTTATTTCGCGGGTAACCCGTAACATATAATATACAAACAAGCTACCATAACTCCCAGTGCAAACAGGGAACATATTTATATGTAAAATTTGTACCCAACATTTTCATACATTTATAATTTAAAAGCGACAAGGTAGGGTTTTATCAAAACAAAATATTTATGAGATCATAATGTTACATCTAGTGATCATGATATTACGAATTAGGGAAATTATATTTTTTATGTTACAACTTCAAATTATCAAACAAGTTCTCTGGTAAGATAAAATGGTGTAGAAGCCCTCGACATCTCTGGTGTGATCTTATATCCAGGTGTTTAGACGTGCAAGTATAATAGCTAGCCTGCCCAAGCATTGAACAACACATTGCGAACTCTAACGCTATGCTGGCACGAACTGGTTAAGTGGCCAAGTTTTTTGTTTATAAGATGATACCTTTTCGTAATTATTTCAATTATTATTTTTCTATTATTTAAAACTCAAACTCAAACTCAAAATCTATTTATTCACATGGATCTATACAAAGATTCTTGTGACGCGTAAAAATTACCACCGGATCGGAACGCGGCCACACACTGAGAAGACCCGGCGAAAGAAACTCAGCGTGCATGTCTTTTTTTCTTATAAATAAAATTTACAAAAGTACAATTAATTAATTATTGTTACATTGTGTAATTACAGTTACATTTAATTAATTTGTAGAAATTGTATGACGAGCATATTGACAATCAAAACTAATTGTTGTTTTTTAATTTTATCCCAGTCGGGGAAAGGCAAAGGATCTGTGGCCATACAGCCACGTCTTCCGTATTAATAAATCTTTTTCTTGTTATAAATTTTCAATTTATGTCTTTCGTATTAGTTCTTTATTTCAGTCATTAGTCACTTTTTACACAGTCTTGTCTGGGTCTTGAGTAAAGCGGTGGTTTCGTTACACAAGCTCGTTTACGAGATTTGGCGGCAGCGAGGAAATTGACGATACAATAATTTCTTTATGATTGTTTCATTAGTGCACTTTCACTGAACAAAATCAAACTAATTCCCACCTAAGTTAACCAATTTTACTCATATTTTACACTAAATTCAATAATTGTGAAAAAAATACCACCATCTTCATTCACGATGGCGCCAAAACTCCTTCCAATCAAAACTAAGTTTTTTTTTATTTTTTTTTATTTTATGATGTTGAAAGGCAAACAAGCAGACGGATTTCCTGATGTTAAGAAAGAGACACCAAAGGTGGTAATGGGGCGGCTGCCAACCTGAGTTTGAGATGTTACGCCTCGAGCAAAAGTAAGTTTACCGGTTACCTTACCCTTCGAAGCGGAACAGGGGATGCTTCGAAACTCTACCACCCAGTAAACTGCTAGTAGTAATCCTAGTAAACTGCTGCACGCGCTCAACGCTCTTATGCGGAATATAAAGCTAAATAAAAGATTTGAATAGATTACACCAATGGATCTAAATCAAACAACGCTTTTTTTATTTATGGCAGCACTCGTAAGTACATTTTGAATTACAACAAAATAATCATATAAAAGTTTTAATCCATTTACAAAATATGATCAAACAACAGTTATCAAACAAAAGTAATGCTTACTGTAAAATCGACAACAGATTAAAATGTCTCAAACCAAAATAGTCCATGGTAATTCGAAGTATTTAATATTATATTATAATAAAAATAAAATAAATGATAAAAAACATAGTAATTATTGTAATAAAAATAGTATTTGTGAAAATAGATATATTATATTTTATATTATACCCCAACCTACGCCATAGGTAGAGCGACACGATCTATACCTTTATATTTCTTTTTAATTAGTAATTTTAGGTAGACAAAAATGATTGCTACGTATTTTACACAAGATATAAATACCAAAACGAGGGTTCTTAAGATTGCACTTTTCACGTGACATTGCTTAACTGATTTCTACCAATTCTGTAGTTATGCTACAGATGCTAATAAAAACTAGCAGCCCGGTACGTGCTTTGCTACATATAAGCAAATCACTATATTTTACGTCAAAACTGCTTTAATCGAAGCACATCCAAAAAGAAATAACTGCATGAAAGACATAACACAAAAAAACAACTGAAAAAAGTTTCAATATGACAGCACAATCCCCATATGAAATAAGTTTCAATTTAACTGAAAAATACCTAATAACAAAATGATCTGCCATTTATTGAGTTCACTTGTTACAAAAAAATGGGATAAATTAAAAACCGCTGTACCGATTTTATGCAAACTTCACATAAACCATCTACTAAATACTCTGTTCTTGAGTTATAAAATTACAACGAAAAAGGGCATTGATTTTTTATATATGTGCATGATCAAATTTGCTAATTTTTTTTGCGTTAGTTATTGACAGGAGAAGGTCCATATTATGATAACAAAAATTCTTATTAAAAAAAAACCAGGAAAATTGGAGGAAAAATGGGAAAAACATTACTTAAAAACTTTCAAATATAAACTGAGGTTTTAGTTTTAGTTGCTATAGATCACGTTCTAAAATCGTAAAACAGTCTCTCTCGTAAAATCTGTAGTGTTTTTGGTCTGAAAATTTAGTTCTATTAGTTACCAGTAGAGGCGCTGTTTACTGTCTACATACAAATAATTCACGGAGACGCTAGTAACTCATAGTAAATGTGTTGATAGTAGCTATTAATGTCAAACAATTCGAAATTCGCCAGGTCAGCTAGTATACATAATATAATTACTATACATACATACTAGAGACACTGCCCGACAAAAGTTATTGTCTACTTCACCTAAAATTATCATGGTACTCGAAGAAATAGACACATAGTGTCCGTCTTATTGATATAAGTCTCAAAAAATGACACTTAATGTTTCAAGTGGACCACAGTGATCCAAGAGGTATATTTCGATGTTTTTTTGGTAAGTTTGTATCATAAAGTAACTTAATGTATATACATATTAGTTGTCAACGAACTTAGAACAGTTACTGTATAGAGCAACTTAGGTTAACTTCAACATAATTTTAATACTATTTATCTCCCATCATAGACCTTTGGGGTTGAATTTAAAAAAACTTTTTAGCACTTGCCTTGCGCTTGGGGTATAATTCTATTTTTTTTTAAAAAAAGAAAAAAAATCATCCTAGACAGGATTTGAACCCTTATGTCTCAAGCCGACGAATGTTCTAACCATTTGAGCAGTGTATCCTATAGATAGACAGTTTTGAGTGCCTACTTCATGGGTAAATGAGTTCATCGTTACTGATGAAATTCATATTCATATTGGCCATAACTTTCGTTTCTCTCAAGTTGTACCTAATAAGTAGCCTATGTCAAAACTTGGATCTTTGGGTATATGTATATGTCATCAAAACCAGTGCAGATGTTTAACCATGAAAGCATAACCGACAGAGAGACTTTTTAATTTAGAACATTAGTATTGAAATGTGGATATACCTACAATTGCACCGACAAATAGCACCCGCACTTAGACATTCCGCTCATTAGAACTAAAAGGTTTGCGCCTTCTTTCATTATTTGCACCGCTAAGGATTGGAATTGTCTTTCTAAAGGAAGGTTTCTGGTGAAATACAACTGAGATATCTTTAATGTAACGGAGAAAAGGCTTCTTCTAGCTAAGAACATCACCGCATCACAAATACAAAAGTATATTCGTTTTTTATAAAGTTGGTGCGGGTGCGGTGCGTCTCTTACTTGTGTAAGAGACGAGCTTGATTAAATGGTTTATTGCTAACAAGATATACATATAGCTACAGATCCGAGTTGAAGCACAAACTTTTAAAAAAATCAACCCCCAAAGGACTATAGTAGAAGATGCAAGTTTGTATACGGAAACCGTTTCTATTTTACAATGAAGAAGTCAGCAAACAGTGCGATAGATTATTATTACAGCACCACATCACATAAATACATTATTAGTTTTTCACCATGTTAGTTCAGGTCACCTGTGTAAGAGACGAGTTTGGGTTAACGGATCTTTACCAACAAGAGAACTGGTAGTAGAATTTTGTACAGCAACCTACCCCGGTATGAATCTATTACCATAATGACAGTAATCTCGTTGGTCGAGTGGCTAGCGTATACGCCTAAGTACAAACGAGTTTACTGTCGATGTTCCAGTTAGCAAAGTGTTCCTTTGAACAGCGAAATACATGTAAAGTTTGAATGGGTTATCTAGTACAATATGAATAAAATGAAGTTCATTTTTGCTAATCGTATGCAAAGATTTGTGGTGAAGCTAGGATGTATTTCGCTGTTCAAAGGAACATTTTGTTAACTGGAACACCACCAGTGAACTCGTTTGTACATTGACCAACCGCGAGGCTCGGGTTCGATTCCTGACGGGGGCAGGCATTTGCAGACAATTCCCGGGTCTGGGTGTTTATTAAATTTATTCTGGTATATTTAAGTATTTCTATGTATTAGTGTCGTTGACTAACACCCATAACACAAGCAAATAATTTGCTTGCTTTGGGGTTAGATTCAATTTGTTTGAATTGTCCAGGGACATTTTTTTTATGTAGCAACATGTTCGGGGCCGGAGAATAAGGTATCCAGCTGCTGAGAGCCCAGAAGCGGTGAAGAAAGGAGTCCAAAACAGATTAATTTATTTAAATTCCAGGCGTGATATAATATTCACGTTACATTCAACACATACATATCTTCACGCCAAGTTCACGGAGTAGGCAGAGAGTATCGAATGCCAGACCTCACGGTCATTCCTTCACATTCATTACCCTTTTCATACAAACACGCCGGTTTCGTAAACTCTTGACACCACCCTCTGATAATATCCGATTGATCTGATCGTGAAATGTCAGCCTTGGTCTCCCCGGGTACCTACATCCATCCACATTCGCGTTGTATATCTATATAATATACTAATAGTATTATTAAGGTTTTTGAATAGAAAAAACGAGGGCCGCTACAAAATGATTGATTTCCAAAGTAGCTGTTAGACGAAGTTAGTTTAGAAACCTTTTCAGTCTAAATGCTGCTAAAGCCCAGAATTACTTTTAAATGAAGAATTTGCTTATCGCCGTCACTTTACCGTACCCTATCAGCAAAAACCAATCCCCAGGCAATCCTTGATTTTTTATATCTCTAACAATTACAAAAGCAGATGCACTTACCATTTTCCTCACGTTTTCTACAAAATGCAGATAAGTTTTAGCCTCGTAGCTAAGCTCTGTCGTCCCTGGAGAAATTTATTCGTGAACCTGATAGTGGCCGTATTGTTTGAAATAGACACATTTTGTTTGTTTATACAAAAATAAGGATCCATACCGAATTATTAAAGTTAATTTGATCAGTTTTAGAGTTTTAATTTAAAAAATAAATGTAATTTTAAACTTCATATCGTAGGAGGTGGTAAGCATAGGGTTACCATCACAAAACCTTGACATATAGCTAGGTACCACCTATCACATGGTGGGACGTAGCGTCTTCGGCTAGCCGAGGGTTCCCTAGTTGTGCCTCTAGCTACCTCTTCGGGGATATGGGCGTGAGGATACTAATAAATATATAAGAATATTTGGACAAGTCACACAGGTTGAATCAAACCCCAAAGCAAATTATATGGTTGTGTATAGGTGCTGGTCAACGATACTAATAAATAAAAATACTTAAATAAATACCAGAATAAATTTAACAAACAAAAACCGGAAATGCACACATCTAAGTGTTCACACAAATATATGCCCTCGTCGAGAATCGAACCCGAACCTCGTTCATTTGTATTTTGTTTGGTCATTGGTATTTTTTCCTGCCCATCAATTATTTCCACTAAAAGCAGACAATAAACCTTACAAATTACATTTTCATATTTATTCATAAATAAATGAAAAAGTTACAAACGTAGAATTTCTTAGAACTTTTGCAAATTGAAGAATCTTAATAAAAAATGGAACAAGAGAAGCTTGAAACTGTATGATAATATTCACTATCCGACATTTCTTTTCAAGAAGGCGGCTGGGCAAATTCATTATTCAGGGGAATAGCGAGGTTCATCACACCGCTCCATGCCACGTTGCGCTGATGCAGACATTACTTCTTTCTGATTCACGGCTATACTTACATACATACAAATTCAAACATCAATATTTATCTCTGAATTTAGTTCAGTGTAGTTCAAAACGACTTCCCCTTAAATAGGTAACGTTGTTTATCTATGAATTAGATTTCGTCTACTTCTTAATGCAAGTATCAAAATATGCTTTTTTTTTATGATATTGGATGGCAAACAAGCAGACGGATTTCCTGATGTTAAGAAATTCACGCCGCCTAGAGACACCAAAGGCGGTAATGGTGCGTTGCCAACCTGAGGCCGGGATGCTAAGCCTCGAGCAAAAGCAAGTTTACCGGCTACCTTACCCTCCGAACCGGAACACGTCATGACGTTATGGCGGCAGGAATAAATATTATTAAAATCCAAGCTTTTTGGCAAAGATCGTGAGATTTGGCACTCGATACTCTCTGCCTAACCCATAAGGATCTTAGCGTAAATATATGCATATGTATATGTATGTGGAGTAAGTAACACGTCCGTATGCCCGAAGAGTAATGCAGAAGACAAACGCGTGAAAGGACAAACAAAATTTACTCTTATCTCAACTCTTAACTCGCTCTCTTTACTCTTAATTACTCTTTACTCAAGTTTTTACATAGGTCAACTTGACAAAAAATTTAAAAAAACTTCAGTAACCCATCAAAATCGTTCCGCTACGAATGTCGATCACGTCCGCTTTCAAACGAAAAAAAAAATCATCGAAATCGATCCATTCGTTTAAAAATTAAGACGCCATAAAAAAAACGACACATACTTACACACACACACACACAGAGAGAGGAGAGAGAGAGAGAGAGAAACGATTTTTTTATTTACTTTGAAGAAAAATAAAGCATGTTTCAGAGGTGGATCCATACTAATTTTATCATACTAGGGATTGTTTCATTATGATTATTCTTAGACAAAAATTCTCGTGTCACAATGTTCGTTCCCATACTGCTCCGAACACCCGCCACTTGGCCGTGCAAACTGTCGGACGTAAGTCGCGGACGTGACCTAAAGTTTCGGACGTAAGATAATAATCGGTACGAATGTTTATGTCAACCGTTAGCGTCCACGGATGGCATGTGCACACCTATCCGTAATCTACTATAGATTACGGATAGGTGTGCACATATAAGGATATATATAAGATATATATAAGAAGCCGCACATAAGCTTACTTCACGCCTAAACTAACTTATTTATTTTTGTAAGTTACACATAAGCTTACTTCACGCCTAAACTAACTTATTTATTTTTGTAAGTTACATTTTATACAATATTTTTACATAATCACAAGGCGTATGGCCACCTTGCTCTGGCTTCCTTAGCGTCTACTGTGGCACCCTGTATATACGATCATTTCTTTCCATCAGGGGAGCCGTATGCTTGTTCGCTATTTTATCACAAAAAAACTGATAATTTGACACGTCAATTTGGAAAAGAGCTAGAAACTTTAGAAGAGGAAAAATGTGCTCTGTCATTCAATTGGTTCGGTCACGTTCAGCATCCGTGAATAATTACGACACATGAAGCCGAGAAGGAACACGAAGGATTTACCTCATTTTTATTATTCCAACGAAAAAGGACGCATGCTCTACGTGAATAGAGTCCACTGCATTTTTAGGGTTAGGTACAATTCTAAAAAATATTCGCTTTTGACGAGACCTTTATCACTTTAGTTCAGTGTCCAAATATTTTATTAATAAGTATTTTTTGAAGTGAAACCTCCTTTAGCGGCGTTGCGCACTATTTTTGAAATGGGTAAAAACATCTAAACTCGTGTCAGGACACGTGACCTGATCGAAAATTTGTAAGACGGGGCAGGGTGCTTGCGCGAATGTCCGTGTTGTCATGTTTGTGTACGATAGCGCAAAAATGAATATAGTATTCTACCACATAAATGATAGTACTTTAATACTGATAATTAAAGCAATTCGTGCAAAATTATTCCCAAACCATTCAAAAATATCAAAAATTCACAACTTTAATATTCAAGTTTTCACTTCTGTCGGCACTCCCGGAGTGCAACCCGTCGTTTTTTTATTTAAATTCTTTGACAACCTTCGAAATTAAGATAATTAAGCGCAGTAAAACTGCAAAAACCGGCGCCAACTAATTCATGGGGTACCTATCACGTTGGGATTTGACAGATTTTTTTTCAAAAGATAGAAAATGGTTCCGAAATGGTCCCATATAATTTTTACCAACATCCTAACCAGTTGTGATTGAGTTACGTTCATCATTAATAGTGTCGACAAGATATGTATGCATTATTAAGTATAACTCAAAAACCACAAGTCGGATCATCATTAAATTAATATGGAACATACATATCTTCACGCCAAGTCCCTTACGGGGTAGGCAGGGAGTATCGAGTGCCAGACCTCACGATCCTGAGAAACCTGTCTGGCTTCCTTCAAATTCATTACCCTTTTCATACAAATACGCCGGTTTCGAAGACTCTTGACACCACCCTCGGATCTGATTGTGGATTGTCAACCTTGATCTTCCCGGGTACCTACATCCATCCACATTCGCATTGTATATCTGCTTTGTCAATCTTTCATCTGTTATTAATATGAAATTACTACGGAATCATAACCTATCTTTCTTAGAAAGTACGTTCAAAATAGATTGGCTATTGATGGAGTTATCGCGTAACAAACATCCAAAAAACAGTCGAATTGAGAACCTCCTCCCTCCTTTTTTGGAGTTGACTTAAATACAAATGTTTAGAAAAACAACTATTAAACAGTGGTCCGGAGTTTTTATGATAAACAACTAAAAGTCTAAGCAATCTATATATTTATAAGTGATGCCAAAACTTTGGACCCCTTTTTACGAAAATTGTGCAAACGCAAGAGCATAAAATTTGTCATAGTTATAGTTTATGTGTAGGAGAAGTGCAGAACACTAATATTTTTCAATAATAATGCTTATAAAGTACATTAAAACAATCAACAAAACATTACCCACACTACCATGCGTTTGACACACACAAACAAATACATTGATGATAACGATAAAAGATCACAGATGGCGCACTAAAAAGTTTGAATACAAAGTCGTTGGTCTTGAGAAATGAAGATGGCGATCTTATCAACAAGATATTAAAATTTGTGATAGTTGAATTTGACTAATGGGCGACCACTAGTAAGTTGACATACATAAAGACTAGATACATAGGTCCTAAATATGTGAATATGGACTCATTGGATTCGGATCCCTAGAAAAAGGAATTCCATTCAAACATTTCATTTAAAAAGTTGCCTAGATCAGTCGATATGGCTCGTACCATAAAAAAATATCAAATAGAACTGGCTTTGCGCTATCTGATAATATTTTGAAGGACCTTCTATTTAAATAAATAAATACATATCCCCAGACAAGTTACACAAATTGAATCTAACCCCAAAGTAAGCAAATTATATGCTTGTGTTATGGGTGTTAGTCAACGATACTAATACATACTTAAATAGATACAAGAATAAATTTAATAAACACCCAGTCTTGGAAATGCAGACATCTAAATGCTCATCACACAAATGCTTGCCCCCGTCGGGAATCGAACCCGATCCTCGCGGTTGGTCGGCGTAGTTAGGCATGTACGCTAGCCACTCGACGAACGAGGCAGTCAAATTTCAAGGCGCTTTTCTTTTCTTTACTCTTATGCTCTAACATTACAAACCCTAAAGTGCCTAAACTCACAAACTCTAAGTCAAACATACGACTTAGCGACCGCCACGTGGGCGCAGGATAAAACGTATTTTCATTATTCATTACTTTTACTTTTCGGTTCGGGTTTTAGTGTCTAAACGCAAACAATTTTAACCTTTGTAGTAGGAGGAAGTTTTCAATTTCGTCTTTTTTAAGTGTTAAAAAGTTTAATTCGTGTTAATTGGCAGAATAATTCTGCCCATTAACATGAATTAAACTTTTTTTTATAAAGAATTTAGTATTAACTAATATTTGAGCTACACTTCTCATATTTTTTGTTTGTCTTAATAACTAAATAATTTAGTATTGAAATTAAATTAAGTATTTTTTTGCAACTTTACACCGCTTAAATTAAAACTATTAAAAAATTTTGTGCTTACAACCCTTAAGACTACAAAAACGTCAATTTGATGC